>CATIWF010052390.1:0-14542 GCA_949630135.1 Balakata baccata
CTATCATTCTTTTGCTTTTTTTTTTCTTTAACCTTTATCTTTGAGCAATATATACCTGTGTAACACTCCTTATCCTTCCGTATACATTATCGTATACCAGACTGATAAGTAGTGTTACGGTTTATAAAACCAAATATCAAATATAAAATTTGTAAATAATATAACAAATTACTTTTAAGTAGAATAAAATATAAATTACTATATAAAATAAGAATATATAGTTCTAAACTCGCTCTCTGTCTATATTGCCTTATATATGAATATTTAAAATTTTTTTTTTTACAACACTAATATCATACTAATAAAATACAAAAGAAAAGCCAACCCGCTTGGAATGGCTGCCGCTACTGCTTGGCTCCATATTGTGGGGTCCACTATCAGTTACTTTGTATCTACAATGCTTGTCGTTTTATCTTCACTTTAAACTTGCGCGAGAGAAAAACAAACTCCCGCGCTGAGTTATACAACTCAGTGGTACAGTAATTTATAATAGCAGCCATTTATAGAAAATATCACATATAATATTTTTCATCAATATCATAAATTCATAAAAATCTCTTGTCATACCCATATATTAAATCATCATAGACTAATCACAGGGAAACGAGGGGTACATATCATTTCATGATCCCAGAAAACCCACCGGATCAGAGAAAATATGTGAATAAATTTTATCATACGGTCCCAGGAAACCCACCGAACCAAATATATGTATCATACGACCACAGGAAACCCACCGGGCCGTAAAGTATAATACATGGCCACAGGAAACCCACCAGGCCAGTAACCTTATTGACATGTCAATAACTCCCTAGACTGTTGTCTATGCTAATATATGAGCTAAAATATCAAATTCTTGTCAAATATGTATTTCCATAATATTTCAAACTATTTTATCATATAACTCATTTACACCGGGAACATTATGTATGTAAATCGGAGCCCTTAACTTCCAAATATCTCCATATAACTTCACCTATGGCCTTAAAATATTATTCTCCCCATTATGGTATGCTTAACTCAAATTCTTACTGCTAGGCAAAAACCCTGTATGTCCGGCCCAGTCTGTTGCCTTGATTTACGTGTATGATACGAAATTGCAACGTTTCATCAAATTAACTCAATATTCATATTAATCGTCATATTATCATATTAAATTAAATTTTTCATGCTCATATGTTCGTATTTAGACTCTGGTCGGTACGCCTCTGTACTGCGATACAAACGACAGTAATACGCGTATACGGTCAAGGTCTATATCGCGGACGTGACAACCTGAGTGACTGCTTGCTCTTTGCTTTCAATTATCTAGGGGCAGAAACCACCTAATTTTTCACAGCTTTAAATTGAGCTTTAAGGTAGATTAAGCTTTACATTAATTCTGTAACAGCCGAGCCCACACCACGAGAAATTATCCGCTTTGCAGGCCCGAAGCCCACCCACTGGTGGCCCACAGCCCACTCACGGTTTTGCCCAATTAGAGGCTTCGCTCCAAAAGGCTCCTCGCAGTGGAAGGACGGATCTGTCCTTATAAGGATCAGGACGGCTGGACTCCTTTCCGATGTGGGATCGAGTGCCACACTCCCTCTTAGCTATTAGGTCTTGGGGCTCAACCTCCCCTCACCTCACCTCAGGCAGGCCTCTCTTGGGCAAAACCGTGAGTGGGCTGCGGACCCGCAGCCTCCTGATATAAAGGAGGCCTGCTTGAGGTGAGGGGAGGTTAAGCCCCAAGACCCAATAGCCAAGAGGGAGTGTGGCACTCGATCCCACATCGGAAAGGAGTCCAGCCGTCCTAATCCTTATAAGGACAGATCCGTCCTTCCACTGCGATGCGCCTTTTGGAGCAAAACCTCCAATTGGACAAAACCGTGAGTGGGCTGCGGGCCTACAAAGCGGACAATTTCTCGTGGTGTGGGCCGGACTGTTACAAATTTGGTATCAGAGCCGGGGACGGCTCTGGACTGTGGGGAGGAGAGGGAGGCCTGCCTGAGGTGAGGTGAGGTGAGGGGAGGTTGAGCCCCAAGACCCAATAGCCAAGAGGGAGTGTGACACTCGATCCCACATTGGAAAGGAGTCTAGCTGTCCTGATCCTTATAAGGACAGATCCGTCATTCCACCGCGAGGTGCCTTTTGGAGCGAAATCTCCAATTGGGCAAAACCATGAGTGGGCTGCGGGCCACCAGTGGGTGGGCTTCAGGCCTGCAAAGCGGACAATTTCTCGTGGTGTGGGCCAGGCTGTTACAAATTCTATGTTAACTAAGGTTATACTAATTAATATGATGTATATATTAAAATTGCATGGACTTAAAAAGTTGGATTTGATAATTATAAATTTAATGTTGCTTTAAAAATGACTTAGGGGGTATTTGGGATTACTGTTGAAGGTTTTAAAAGTAAATTTTGAATTTTTTTGATTTAATTGACTGATTTTTTTTTAATTTTTTATAAACTACTTTTTTTTAAACTTGATTTTAAAAAAAAATATCTATTTATTCGCTTCTACCAAAAGTAGTTTTCAAAACAAAAAAAATACAAATTTTTTTTCGAAAAGCGTTTTTTCTGAGCGCAATACCAAACAGGTTGTTAAACTAATATGAAATTTGTTCCATCACAAAGAGATATAAAATTTTATTGTATTCCTTAAACTTTCAATATGGAATTATTTTTAATAATTTTAATCAAATATCTCTTTTTTACTTTAATTATTTATATTATAAAGTACAGACAAATTTGTATACCAAACTATTGATAAATGGCTACAAACATTGGCTATATATGCATACAATTTTGTCAATTACACCCAAATGATTTTCTTCAGTTATAAATGTTAAAATACATATTAAATAGTTGAAGAAAGATAAAAAAACCTAAAACCTAAGAGATTGTCAACCGAATTTACGGAATCAAGCTCACAAATGTTCAGGTTTTGTCTGTTTAATTGTTTATTATAAAAGTTAGATATAGTCAAAATTTCATTTTATTTTTTAATATGGTATCCCATAATTAATTAGTACTCTTGCTCCAAATTTAGAATAAAGTACTAATAAAAAAATATTTTAAATAACGACATACATTTATTTTTAATTAAACTAAATGACTCTTGTACTAATTCATATGGTTCAATTTCTTATGAGGGCTTCTGCGGTACACCGGGTGTAAATTACACTTGGTGCTTTATGACCATTAGATCATCAACTTTTAATCTCAATCATTCATTATCAACAGATGAGATTAAAAGTTTATAATCCAACAGTTTTAAGGCACCCGGTGTAAATTACACAAGATACACTTTAGAAATTCTCATTTCTTCTTAATAACAAAAATGAAGAAATTACTATTATTACTACACGGGTACACTTTAGAAATTCTCATTTCTTCTTAATAACAAAAATGAAGAAATTACTATTATTACTCTTTGTTTAATTTGTTTTCTAATGAAGGCAGAGTTATTACTAAGCACATATATAATTTTTGTTGTCTGAAACACAAACATAGGCAGTGGGCAGTGTCCTCTGTTTAAGTATATTAGAGAGAGAGTACCATAAGACTGACAAGACAAATTTACCACAGTGAACCCATCTCTGCTTTTCGTAGCAAATTGTGAATATGAGATTTACCAAA
Source organism: Balakata baccata (assembly GCA_949630135.1). NCBI lineage: Eukaryota > Viridiplantae > Streptophyta > Magnoliopsida > Malpighiales > Euphorbiaceae > Balakata > Balakata baccata. The sequence goes on from CATIWF010052390.1 coordinate 3,622, forward strand.
GGCTATTTTGGGAAAAACAGAAAAAAAGAACAGTCTTAAATTCTCCAAGAGAATATGACGAAATAATGATGTGGAGTCAAAAGTTATACAGAAAGAATAATTTGATTTATGAGAATTAGGGTTTCATGATTATTATAATGATGTGGCTGTAATTGGAAATTAAGAAACCCTAGAATGTGAAAAATGGCCGTGTAATCAATCATGTGGGGTTCTATAACCTAGGAATATATTGTTTCAAATTTAGGGTTATGTAAAATAGAATAAAAAATCAAGAAAATAATTTTTTTTAGAAGAAAAGTAAAGACTTGGGTCCAAAAAAAAAGTATGTGTTTGTGTGGTCTTTTATTTTTTTTGAAAAGATGTGTTTGTGTGGGTTAGAAAGGTAAGAATGAGTTGTTGAGGGACATGCACAGTTTACACTAAAATCTTCCTTTTTCTTCTCTTAAAAAGAGAAGAAGAAAAGAAACAATAGTTAAAAAATATTTAGTAGTAAACTAAAAAAGGATGAATGAGTTACAAAAGACTATTTAGTTTAACTGTGGATCTCGATTTTGAATAATAGATATGCAATAACTTCTAAATTTTTGAGATAATTTTTTATTACCCTTGATACATTCTATATTAATTACATTAATTTCATAGCAGTAGAAAGGAATCAAATCTTTAACAAAACTAATTTTTTTTCTTTTTTAATTTTGTTGGGTTTAATTTTCTGACTTTCTCACACTACTAGTAGGAGGACTGTAGGAGTACCCTACTATCCCCACGTCCATAAAAGAAAAAACACTCTCTCTCCTCTTGTAGTCCCTCAAGTGTCATTGTCTCACATATACTTCACACAAAAGAAAGAAACAACCATTCACTTAATACCTTTCTCTCTCTCTCTCAATCTCAAATCTCTGCAACTTCTTCCCTCAAAATTTATCCCAAAAGAAGAGCCCAGAAATCTAGCCTGAAAATTTTCAGTACCCTTTTGCCCAAATCACCCAAAAGCCGTTCTCTTTCAACCTACTTGCAGCTATATATACTATAAAAGAAAAGGAAGAAGGGAAGATAATTATTAGGAGACCTAGCTAAATTAAAAAGGTATAGTTTTAAAAAACAAAAAAAAGAGGTATAGTTTTTGGTTGTGAATATCAGTAGGGATGGAGCTGTTTCCAGCACAACCAGATTTATCTCTTCAAATCAGCCCACCAAACAGCAAATCCACTTCAACATGGGGAAGAACAACGGAAGATGAAATGGATATGGGATTTTGGAAGAGACCTTTGGACTCAAGAAAGTGCCCTCTGTCTTCTTCAATGGCTAAACCTTCAGATACATGTTCTGGGCTTTCTTTATCAAATCCAAGGGTTTCATCAGAGTCTAACTCTAACCATTTTCACCTCCTTCAAAACACTCCCAATTATACTAATGCTAACAAACTTTTCATCAATTCTTTTCAACAAAACCACTACCCAGACCAACAAAACCAACTTCATCATCATCATCACCACCATCTTCCCCTCTTTCAGCAGCAGCAAGAACAAGGGCTAAGCCAACAACTTGGTTTCTTGAGACCCATAAGAGGGATTCCTATATACCAAAACTACACTCATCCTCCTCCCTTTCCATTTTCTCAACAACCTTTGGACACTACTACCTGCTCTCGATCTTCTTCTTTGGCTACGAATAACTCATCAAGCTCCACAAGCTTGAGTCCTTACCATTCACCAGGATTGATTAGATCAAGATTGATGTCAAGATTTCCAGCAAAACGCAGCATGAGAGCTCCAAGAATGAGATGGACTACTACCCTTCATGATCGCTTTGTTCATGCTGTTGGGCTGTTGGGTGGCCATGAAAGTATGCTTCATTTTCTTTTTCCCCCCTTTTATTAGCTTTTCTTTTGCTCTTCCTTTTTATTTTTTTACAGATTTTCTTTTTTAATTTTTGCTCATTTTTGTTTTGAATCCTTTATGGGGTTTAGGAGCTACACCCAAGTCAGTTCTTGAGCTAATGGATGTAAAAGATCTCACCTTGGCACATGTAAAATCCCATTTGCAGGTAAAAGGAAACATCTTTTTCTTTAATTTAGTACATTCTGTGGTTAAATTCAAATAAAGAAAATGTGAAAGATTTGTTCTTGAATTTGCTCCAGCGGTTAATTGATAAGGTGAAATTGGGTATTAATAACCTACATTACAGGAAGATAATATACTAATATAATACAGAAATTACAAATTCCAAAGTTTGCCTGCAGAGGGCCTCTCAAATCCTCAGCACTTCTTTTTCTAATAGATCTGATGGTGCTGTGCTGCTAGCTAATTAACAGCTTTTTGCTTGGAACGATACACTCACAGGCACAGAGAAAGAGAGAGATAATGTGTGTTATCGATTTCAGATATCAAGACAAAACCCAAGGAATTCAAATTGAGTCATACATACTCAAGCCAAGACAATTTTGCACTCAGTCCAATTTTTTTTTTTTTTCTTTTAAACAACATTTTCTCTTTCACCAATCAAAAAAGAAAAAATTATAAAATATACAAGTACAGAAACACCATCATTTCTCAATCATAGCTTTCTCAGATGGGTTTATCAACCACACCCTTTCAACCATGGTTACTCACTTATAGTTTATAATTATATATACATAAATGCTTGTTTTCGTGGTCACGTATATGGCTCACCTTTTGCAGTTCGTACTTCCACTGCATTGTCCTCAACAGTATATTGGTCTCTTTTTCTTGTTTTTATCTCTGTAAGGATTTTTTTGGCTATAAATAGTTCAATTATATAAATATAATAAGCTTAATTAATTATGTGATACTAATTGATTAATGATATAAATCTAATATGAGAATGTATTATATCCAAAAAAATGTAACTGCAGATGTATCGGACAGTGAAGACAACCGACAGAGCAGCAGCTTCTTCAGGTATTACTATTAGTGATTGTGTGTGTGAAATTAAGATTATAATTTTAGGTTGCTAAGGAAACATGGGATTGTCTTGTTTTTTACAATCATTGTCTTTTTCTTCGTTTTATTGGCAGGACAATCTGACATATTTGATAATGGATCATCTGGAGATACTTCAGAAGATATGATGTTTGATATGCAGAACTCAAGAAGATCTGAAATATCAATGCAACAGGCAAGATCGAATGGTCAACAGGACAAGGACGACTATCATGGCATCTGGAGCAATTCATCCAGGTGAATTTTGTACAACTTTATTTGTGAATATGAGTCCATATAGAAAAAGAAAATGTGTATCAATCAAATGATGAAGAAGGTAAAAAGATATAGGAGGAATGTTATAGACATTCTTCGTTTTCTAACATTCACTCCCTGATTGATTGATAAAAGGAGAGAAATTTCTAAAAATAATTTTGTTTCTCTCCTTATACCAAACATGGGATGTGTTTTTTTTTTAATAAGTAATATTTTATTTTATTAAAATAGAATAGAAAAACTACCTTAATTATAGATTAATAAGATGAAAAAACTCTTCCCTATAAAAAAAAACTTTTCCCTAGAACTAAGCAATAGTTAGAGCAAGACAAGTCTTCTTTCAAGCAAAAGAGAACAAAACCAAGAAGAGGAAGTATGAAGAAGCACCTTTCGTTTCCTACTACTAGACCAACACTTGGAAACAAACTGGGGGTATAAGTATTCATTCTTTAATTAATATTAATTGATCTAGATCGGATATAAATCGAAGCAAGACAAATCCTTGCTTCAAGTAAAAGAGAACAAAACCAAGAAGAGCAACTATGAAGAAGCCCAAAGCTTTCGTTTTCGACTATTCGACCAACACTGAAAACAGACCGAGGATAAATTAAGAAGTTGTTGGAAAATGAAGAGTGTTTTTAGCATTTCTCAAGATATAATATAGAGACACTACTAACAACTCACCTTAATCAAATTATAGTAAAAATTCTTCTCTAAAACTAAGCAACAGCTAGAGCAGAACAAGTCCTTAATTCAAGCAAAAGAGAATAAAACCACGAAGAGCAACTGTGAAGAAGCCCAAAGCTTTCGTTTCCTTTTGTTAGACCAACACTGAAAACAAACTAGGGATAAAATAAGAAAGTGTTAGAAAATTAAGTGTTTTTAGCATTCCTCAAAATATAATATAGAGACACTACTAACATCTCTTGGAAATTCATATTTGAAATGTAGAATGATGCACAAATAATAAAGCACAAAGATAGATATAAATATCAAGATTTTGGCGTTTTAATCAATAAATTTTTATTTAGTAGTACTAGTTTACTAACATGTCATGTATAATGTATTGAATGTATTGAGTTCGAATTGGAATTTTATAAAAATATTTTTGACCACTGACACAAGCGAGGCTTAAAACTTGTTAAATTAACCTGCCTACTTTTATTAAACTTGTCTTGGAAATTATTATAAAAATTACATATATAATAAACATTTTTACACTTCCAAAGCAAATTTGTATTTGAGAATTCTTTTATTATTCCTAGTTGTAAGGACAAAACAGAAGACTTCACAAAATGATAATTTGCAAATCTTAATAAACTCTTGTGTTCATAGCTTTCTCTTTTCTCTTTCATGTTTTCCATTTTCAAATCTAAAGTCTTTGGACTTTGTGCATTAATATTATATACATGAAATGATTATTAATTTTTTTGGATTAAATAATTCAGAGTAAAACAAACTTAATAGAGTTTTTTTTTTTAATTTATTGGGTAATATTGTTAATGAATAGGACCATATCTCTCTTTCTCTCTCTTTTCATATTTACATGCAAAAAATCACAAAAAGAAGATATAAAAAGAAATGATTTCACTGATCTGTCCACAACCATGAAGACTGAAACTCCATGATGGGGTAATTATATTCTTGTTGTGGGAGAAAAAGGAAGTAAAAAGAAATTAAAAATAATTAAAAAAATCCAACTAAAAAGTGCAGATATCTCTTTCCTTTGGATTTTGTGGGGCTATTGAAATGGGACCTACATTTGCAAACTTAGTGTCAAAGATAAATCCTATGATAGACCCATTAGTGGAAATCTTGATGCCAAAAACTTACTTGTAATGTGTTCTTCTTCTTCTTCTTCTTCATGATAATGGGCTATCACATGGGTAGAGAGTTATAATTTTTTTTTCTTTTTTAATCTATATATATATATATATATATAACAATTTATTTCTAAAAAAAATCATATATATAATTATATATTTATATAAATGTAAAGTGAAAGATAGGAAGAACTATAAATAAGACAGCAAAACATAGCTTTCTTTTTCTTCATATTGTTTTTCATTTTTCTTCTGTATGGCTTCCATTGATAGGAGATATTAATCTCTTAATCTGTTGGTCTATAGCAGGGAAGCTTGGTTGCATGTGAAACCTAAGGATTCTGATGCTGCAAATTTACCATCCCTTGAGGTATATATACATATCAAGTTTTTAAAATTGTCTTCCCTAGCTTTCTTTTTTCTTTTTTCTTTTGTTTTTTTTAATAATATTATTCTAACATGCAGATTTGTTTTTTCTTTTCCTTTTTTTTTTTTTTGAATGATTGAACAAAAGCAAATGCCTTAATTTGCTTTCTTCTTCAAGTCATACAACTTAGAAAGAAAGAATAAAGGCAAGAGGCCTTTCAAATGCTTGTTTACCACATTCACAAATTCAATCCAAAGAGTCAATTCATAATCTTGCGGAGAAAAGTGTTCTGTTTATGTAGAAAGCTCAAGCTCTTAGTCCCAAGGATTTTTTTTTTTTATCTCTTGAGAAAAAAAAAACCCTATTATCTAGAACTTGAGTCCTTGATGAATCATTTAATTGACATAATTCTTTGAACTTTTAAATAGTTGAGGTCAATATAAGTTAATTAGTAGCTACATGATAGGGTAAAAAGTGTACAATAATGCAACATTAATCTCTGTCAAATACAGAATAATGCTAATCAATGAAAAATTGATTGCATTATTTAGTTCTGGGGAGTATTAATTATTGGAGCTGCAGAATAGACACATTTTAGTAGACTTTCAAAATGTACCTTTTTAAAAAATGTTCCTTTTTTCCTTTCTTTCATATTTGGAAAAATACACTAATTTTATATAGTTCAACTTATTTTGTACCACTTTTTATTTATATTAAAATACTAGTAATATAAATAGTAAACTGGTAAAATATAAGTATTTTAATACTGTACAAATAACATTTTTCAGAAAGATATTCTATTATTCCTCTAGTCAAAATGTCTTTATGATTCCTTAGCTTTGCTAGCATTGTAATGGCCATTTATTGCTTCTGCTATTTGTTTGTTTTCTTCTGTATATTATCATTTATTTTTATATTAAAATATGAAATATTAATATATTTTTTTAATAAATAATAACAGAAGGAAATGGATCCAAAGTGGTTAAGCTATGAAAAAATATCAGAAGTAAGGTCATCAAGCTCCAAGAAGAAGCCTAACTTGGAGTTCACATTGGGCAGGTCACATTGATGATATGATATTGATAAATCAATTTACCATTATTTTCAAATCATTATCTCTGAATCCTCAAGGAAAGGAGAGAGGAGAATCAGGTGCCTCAGCTGAGAAAATCAGTGAAAAAGGAAAGAAAAAGAAAAGAAGAAAAAGATAAAGGAAAGAAGAAAAAGAAAAAGAAAAAGAGCTAAAGAAAGACTGAAAGCAACAAAAGAAGAAAGAAAGCTTACAAAAAGCATTGTCTTTCCTATCAAACTGATAGATTCAAATCAACTTATTATATTCCTACGTAAATATATATGAAATCTAATTGATTTTGTATGTTTTTTTTTTGTACTCTACTCAGACCCCAAAAACAAATTATATATATAAATAGAGAGCTTTTATTAACTATTATTAAAGTATGAAGTGATCCTTGATAATTGTAATGGAGCACTTTACATTTTATAAAATATTTTTGTAATTTAAATTTTACCAAAGCAAGTGAAATTAACTATTTGTTCAATCCCAACTTTTTACCATTAATTCTCGCATTCTTTTTACTGTTGAGCACAATGAAAGAGATAGAGAGAATAAATTAATGACTAAATTAAAAAAAAAAAAAATCTTGAATTTTGTGTTATATCCAATTTTTTTAAAATTTGAGTTTAATTATATATACTTTAAGTATTGTAATAAATTTTACATCGGATGAAATGTATCTCACTCTGAGTTTACATGGTGATGATTTGGAAAAACAAAAAAAAATATTAAAAAAAAGACATCACATACATGGTGAATTTAATGCCAAAAAAAAATGTCATATGCATAAAAGCAGCACCGTTTTGTACGATTTAAAATCCAAATTGAAATTATTTATACTTGAAACAGTCGATTTTGAGTACATTTCTGTGACAGTTTTAAATTGCAACTATTTAGTATTGAGAATAATTTTATAAAATTTTTAAATAAAATATTTCAAATTAAATTTTAAATTATGTAAAATTGCTCAGAGTGAAGTCCAGTCTACCAGATGTAAGATTTATTATAAAACTTAAAGCATATATAATTTAACTCAAATTTTTAAAAAATTAAATAAAATTATAATAAAATGCAAAGTTCAAATTTTTTTTTTTGTAATTTAGCCTAAATTAATCTACAAAAAGGGAGTATTAAAATATTTTCTTTCTTGTTTTTATTGAAATGACCGTGAAAATTTAAATTTGAAATCTCACAATTCTAATTTGATTGATTTTTTTTTGGGTTTATAATTTCAATGTCATCATCTTGCTTTATAAGCTTATTACATGTAGATAGGTTGTATCAGAAAATGCCGATGGAAACTATAAACCTTTGATGTTATTCTAAGAATAAAATTGTTTGTAATGATTAACTTTATCATTGCACCTTGAATTTAGTATTATGGATAAAGCTTGGGACTCTCATAATTTTAGCTTTACAAAAAGAAGATTTTTCCTTGCAATTTGTAACCCTATATATCAAAGGAAGCTTCTTTGAAAGTCCCACTACCAACAGTAAGCCCTAATTCTCCTATGAGAAAAAAAGTTAGGTCATGTTTGCGTTTGAAAAGAGTGTTTTTCAAAAAAAAATTTATATTTTTAATTTTTTTTTAGTTTTGAAAACTGCTTTTGGTAGAAGCGGATAAATATTTTTTTTTTCCAAAAATATGTTGAAAAAAGCAGTTTATAAAAAAATTAAAAAAATTAGTCAATTAAATAAAAAAATTCAAAACATGTTTTTAGAACTCTCGACAACAATTCCAAACATCCCTTTAATCAAGTAATTAATCTATTTCTTAATTAATTTAAGATTTTTATGCATACTCATTTGGTCTAATATATTTTTTCTTTTTTTGGAGAAATGCTAAGAAAAATTACACCCATAGAGTATTCCCAACAGTCTCTCTATTTTTATTTTTATTTATACTAGTTTTTTTATTAACGTAACTAGTACGTAATTAGATATTGAACTCGTCATTAATTACTAGGTTTTTTCATAATTTTTTTATTAATTTGTTTTGTCTTATTATGATATTTTATTTATAGTGAATTATATGAGCGCATGTTTATCTCAAATTCTATCAAATTACTAATTTGTCCATTTTGCACGAGATCAAAAGAACTAAAATTGTAAAATAAAATTTCTAGAGATAACTTTGATGGATAATCTGTAACAATTCTGTTCAAATTAAAATTTAATTTTTAATATATCTCTATGGATATTGTGAAACATTGGGTTGATTTTCTTAATAAAACCATTGCGAATGATGTAAGTATTTCAAACTTCAAAGAAATTCTCAAACTTATCAAACTAATTGTTCCAAATAGTTGTAGCAATTTTAGTACCTTGCAAAAATCAGTGGCAAAGTAAGCATTTTTTTTTTGGCAAAAAGTAATGACATGTATAAAAGACTTACCCTATCATCAACAAAAAAAAATTTTTAAGTTGACGATATTGAGAAACATTAACTGAAATTATTCGGAGTAGTAAAATCTTAATAGCAAAGTTTTTTTGCCATTCATGAAGAGAATCAATGGTTGAGTATTCATTATTATTTATTCTTTTAGTCATGATAATTGTTGCAAGAAAAAAAAATAAAGCAAAAAATAATGGATGGAAGATATATTGAAACAAATAAAACAACCTAATGTGTATATATATATATATGAATTTGTGAATCTTCAAAATTCAAGAACAATTTTATGAATTTGTTTGTGAAAATAAAATTCATATTTTGTTTTTTGATTAGTTTGAATGTTATACTTCTCAAAACTCCATAGACTATCATTTCAAATATGCTAATCAAATTACCATTAGGAACCAAACTCCTGAATGGAAAACCATAACAGACTCTAGAAGGATCTAGTCTACACATCCACCTTTCTAAAGTATAAAATTCCCTTTGAGTAATCAGATTGTCAATGTCATTCCTCTCAAAAGTCCCAACAATGATGATGGGGCCAACATTAAAAATTTTAATTACCTAAAATAACTTTTCCAATACTCATCTCAATATCATAGATAAACAACTTGATCGCATAGAAAAACATATAGGAACACATCCCGTATATGTAGATTCAAAAATTAAACAAAAATCTCATTTTTAAACCTTTTCAGATGTCCAAAACTAGTGTCAAGAATTTTCAGGATAACAAAACTAAGTTTATCAAAGCCATCTGAGATCAGTTAAGTATAATTGATCCATATACCAGTAGTACTAGCCAACCTACATATTCTGATCAGGTTGCCCCAGAAACTCTAACTTCTAGAATAAATGTCATAAATCAAGATTTCGATATAATTGATGCCTTAGAACAATTTCAGGATCCTACACCTAAAATTAACAAATTGACTTGGAAACAGTCCTCACAAGTCCAACAAGCTTTACTAATGATTCCTACACCAGATATAGACATAGTTAAACCGGTAGCTCAATCCCATTTCAATGCCTCTTCTGTCTATAATTAGAACATAGAATACATACCCAAAAGATCAAGGGAAAAATAAATAGAGAAAATAAAAGTAAATAAGATATGAAAGTAGATATAAATAAAAGTAAATAAATACAGAAAATTAAAGTGCAAAAAATTAAATGCAGAAATTGAAAAGTGTGTTCCTTCCGTTACCATATTATATCTAGATATACTTTTGTAAGACATCACTTAAATAAATGAATAGATGCAGAAAATTAAATTGGTGACAAAGCTAGCCATAAATAATAAGATAAATGAATATAAAATTTTTGAATTTATAAATATGGAATTTAAACTACGAAAATATAAGAGAAATCTTACTAGGTGTTTAAAAACTGAGATACAGGAATTAGGTTATGGTATTTTATTATAAGATAAAGTGTTTACAAACTTTGGGTGTTGAAAAATACAAGCTAAGAAGAGAAAAGAGCTTTAGAGAATGAGCTATTGAATGGGAGCAAAAGAGAAAGCTTTTATCTCTAAAAATACTTGGATGTCTTCCAAATGAAAGGAATTCTCCTTATATAGGCAATCTGAAAGTAAAATAGTCAATTTGAACAATATTTCAGAGATATTTTTGAGATTTTGAACAATGCTACTATATTAAACGTGTGTCTTCAACCATTATGTATAGTAATTCGCAACTTGAGTGAACAATAACTTGCATAGATTCTTATTATATATATATAATGTTAGAATGATCTCTTACCAAACAGATGCATAAGTAAACGAATTAAGTATTTGTTTACCAAAAAAACTCTCCAAAGCCGCATAGAGAAGATGTAACACCTCCTTACCCCACTAAATAATAATAAGGTAAGTGAGTATTACTTGTATAACTGTCTAAATTCTTCAATTAAAAGAAAACACTGGAATAAATTTTTTTTTTTTACTAAAATATTTATTTAAAATATACATATATTCAATATAAAAGTTTAAACACTCTAAAACTCCTTAATTTATATATATGGCTATTTAACTTAGAT
>CATIWF010052401.1:0-35008 GCA_949630135.1 Balakata baccata
ATGATTTCATGAATTTCGGTACTATTGTAATTATTTTAGATGGTTCTCAGTAAATTTAAAAAAACTTTAGTCATTGATATTAATACATTTATTTTATCTTTTTTGGCATTTTTGTAAAATTTTCTTTATTTTGTAATTGATGCTTTTGCAATTCATCTTCTTATTGGACATTTTTTTTATAACAAGAGCTTCATGCAGCAATTCGTGCTAACACGAGAGCATTCGAATTTAGCTGGTCTAACTTATTGCTTGAATGTGATTCAACGTATGTCGTTGATATTTTTACGACTAAAAGTTTACATGTCCTGTATTATCTAGGGCGAAAATGGTCCAATTGTTTACGTCTTTTACTTAGATGTACGTAAGTTTTTCTCACATTTATTGTGAAATTAAGGAATGCAGTGGCAAACAAGCTAGCAAAATTTGGAATTGCAAACGAAGGCATTCATTAGTGGAGCACAAGTCCGAAGTTTTGCTTAGATTCAATTTATTCCGATTATAGCAGAAGATCTGTGAAGAACTTTTGTTTTACTTTTTTATTCCTTTTAATAATATTTGTGAGCTAAAAGTAAATGATGGATGATAATAAAATTGTATTGATCTGGCTGGAATGATCTGATGCATTATTAATTTTTGGCCTTAATTTTATATATATATAAAAACAAAATGATATATGTAACTACATAAGAAAATTAAAGAATATTTATTGGCTTGATTTATAAATAAATTAGTATTGCGTCGGATTTAAACAAAATCTCCTCAATCTATTTAGCTTATCGATCATAATGCTGGTGGAGTAATCAGAAAACTAAACTTTAACCTTACTATTGGTTCTTCCAAATTTGAAGATTTTAATCAATTGTTACATTTAATATTAAAAATTTTATTTTTGAGACTAACACTTGCAAATGATCAAATCAAATCACTGCACACGAGATTTAAAATTTTTTGACGGTGCCGCAAATAAATAATTAATACTATAAGAAAATCAGCATTACCAATGCCTTTTACTTACATTAGCACACTTTGTATATGCATCTGAATTTTCGTCCCTATATAGTCACGTCGCCACAGTAGCATTCAACTTACAGAATCAGAAATTTTAACTAGGAGATCCGATTAAAAAAATATAAAAATAAAATAATATATACAACTACAATGTTAAGATTATAAATTAGTGATAATAATGATAAAGTTATACCGTATTATCTCCATTATATCTTAATATTCAAAAATCAATAAATGAATACAATTATTTCAATATTAACAATAATAGATGCATTGACTGATAAGGATAATGACTTTATTCTTTTATAATATAGTTTTATTATTTAAGTAAAAATGAAATGAATTAAATATTATGAAGAAAAGTAGTTTACGGTATACATGAACTACAATCAATAATTCCTTACAGGATAAATAATCAAATAGCCATGAAAAAAATATATCTCTACTCTCTCTTATTTTAGACAAATTAATAAATCTCTACTTCCCAAACTAATTATTGACATAAATCCAACAAAAATAACATGTAAATATATATATAAAAAAAAAGTTTACCTCAAAACTCTTAGATATGGATTTCTTATACGATGATTTGATGAAAAAATAGTAGATATAGAAAGAATATTCAATCTATAGCAAAAAATATAGTAAAAAGTAGAAGAAAAAAATTAAAATTTACTAAAATAATTTCAAGAATTTGAAGGGTCCAATGCCCTATAGTGGCTCCGTCAATGGTGCAACGAGAACACCATGAACCCAGAGAACAAGAATAGTTGACAACATATATTTGTTATTATTTTTCATTTCTTAATAAAATCATATAAGTACCAACTGGAATTTTTATCATTAAAAGATATGAGGCATGATCCAATAATAGGGGCCTATTTCAATGGAAAAACCGATTCGATCTCATATTGCATTGAAACTCGAAAGACTTTGTTCACAAATCTTAAGAAATTAAAAAACTCTGGCAAACAACTCATCTCATAATATAAACTGTATTTAATGACATGTACAGATGTAGTTGGTAACAAAAGTATGTAAATTTGCGAGAAGCATGTATCTTAATGGCATAATAGCTTAGCCATTTCTTGAAATTCTTTTTTAGAAGTCTCTCAAAATTGAAAACCCCTACAAACAAAAAAAAACATGTAAATTTGTATCCTTAATTAATTTCTATTTATTTATTAATGTATACTGTAGCACAGCAACAAACATTAGCAGTAATGAAAAGCAGTATTAATATTTTATGATTACCTTAATTGATTCTTAGCTATCATGTTTAAATAGATTGAATGTACCGGACCAATTTAAATATACAATAATATATATTTAAATTATTTTATTTTTATCTTCACATTAATTTCAATAAAAATAAAACAATATATAATTGAATTAGTTTACAAATAACATATCAAATTCAGTCTATCTAAAAGTTTCTCGGATGATATTGCTGCATCCAGCTCCAAATTCTGTTGGGTCAGTCCTACGACTTATATACATATATATATAGGAGTAATAATGGAGGAAAGAAAGAGTAGGTTAAGTAGATAAATTAAGCAGTAAAAAGAGATAAAGATCACCCTTAGCCTGACATGAGAAGCAGAAAGAAACATGTAGCCAAGAACAACTTGCCAACTTTTCTTTTCTCTTCAGTCACATAAAAAGAGTCGGCAAGTCATCCTTGGCTGCATCGTGCTTTCCGATCCAACATGCAAGGCTGCTAGTGAGATCACTTATATATATATATGAAGAAGAAGAAGAAGAAGAAGTGATGGAGGATATGGAAAGCAGGTAACTAGTAGGTATGCTATATATAGAAATGAAGGGCAATGAGGTGGTGATGATATGATATGGTTCAATAATAATAATAATAATAACACAATCGAGGTAACGAGGACAGGTCTTACAACCAGGATCTAGTTTTGGCCCCAGTTCATTTCATCGAGTTACAGCCACTCCTAGTTATATCTACAAAATAAGGGCAAAAAAAATAATTGTTTGGATAGAAAAAAGTTCAATTTATTGTTAGAGAGGAAATAAAAGTAAATTAAATTTATTTTCTATTATTTGATATACTTTCAAATTTTCTCCATTTACTTTTATTTATATCTCTTAATTTCTTATCCCAATAATAGAAATTTATATATGGTTGGATTTAGAGTCCAGTGATTGAAGGTAAGAAAAACTTCATGATGAAGGATCCTTATGAAGCTAGCCAAATCCAAATGTCAAGAGGAATAGGAAAATATATAAATGATAGGAAGAGCCGAAGAGAAGTGGCAAACTGGCAAATCCAGCAACACCTACTTGTGCATTTCTAGGGAAGTGTATCACTACAACAGTTATATAACTCAATTTTGAATAATAATAATTTAAAATAAATAAAATTCAAAGCTTGGATTCCTTGGTTTGCAAAAAAGAGAGCACTGTCTCCCTTGATTTCATCTCTTTGTGATGTCATATATATATTTTTATATAGATCTGATGAATAATTTTATTCTTGAATGGTATCAAAAAATGATGTTAATATTTGTTTTTGTATTTTTTAATAACATTTTATTAACTCAATTGATAAATCTTGTATAAATGCTGAATTTGATTTAATCATGGTAAACGTCTATTATATATAGGAAAAAAATAAACTATATGAAAAATTAAGTTGATATTATCAGTCATATTATATACGATGGATTGTTATACAAAGATACTTTTAAAATTTGAGAGAGGTAGTTTTATTTTTTTAATGAATCTATTTAGTATAAATTTAAACTATTTTAGATAACTAACCTAAAAAAAAAGGGTAAATATCAAATTAAATCATGAAATTTTGTACATTTTTACAGTAATATTCAATTCAATAATTTTTTTTTAAATTATATAAATTTTCTCTTTAATAACAAATTCAGGCTTGTATCATATAACTGCATTTCGAACTAAGCTAGCATGTTATCTGATGTAATTGGTATATCTTCTAACATGTTACTTGTACAATCTATGCACTTTGAATCGAGCTGGTTTGTCATATGTTGCAATTGACATATCATTTAAACAATTCATGTAAATGTTAATTAGGTTTAGAGCATAATACCATGATACCAAAACTAGATTTTTTATTAAAGTGAAAGTTCATAAAGTTAAATAATTTTTTTATAAAATTAGATATAATTGTGAAAACGCAGAAAGTTCGTAATTTAATATAATATTTACACTAAAAAAAATTATAATACACATAAGTATTTTATCCGATGTTAAATGAATCATATTGCTTCTTTTGGGTTTGTTTTAGGATAAAATTTGAGCTAAGGACCCAGAAAATTGCAAGGCTGCCTCTTATTTCATTTTCAGTGGAAAAAGGGTAATGTGATTCAATCTCAGGTTCAGTCCAAATCCATCCACACTTTATTAGCAGCTTTGCTACCATCCATGTCTCTTTCAAATATTCACATGATTCTATATATAATTAACTTAATTTATATATACTTAATATATATATATATATAATTTTAAATATCACATAATATTGATAGTTTAGCTGGTTAAATGTCTGTTTATAACTTATTCAAATTAATTTTTTTTCTTTAATTGGTTACAAAACTTTTTTTTATAAGTTTTAACTTAAAATCTCATAATTCTATATAAAATTAGTGACACTAAATTAAAATTTATTAATTTCATCGAGTAAACATATATGATTAGAGGAGATAATGAGATTTGAACTGTTTCAAAAAAATTTAGAATTTTTAATCAATTAAATCACAATTATACCCATATAACATATTATCTCATAAAAATATAGATTTATAGTAGATTTTGCTTTGCTTTGCAATTGGTTTTCTCATCGTTTTCAAATCAAAGCATATAAATTGTAAATTACATTTTTTTTATTATGCGAGTTTTAATAAAATTATAATCAAATTTTTGAGAAAATAATTATTTTTTTCCTGCTATGTATGCATTTGTCCTTTGAACCTCCCCAAGAAACCATTAAGGTAGATTATTTGTGTAAGTAGTTATATATAAAAATGAATAAATTAAAAGGAAAAATAATTTAGATATTGGAAGGGAAAGGAGAATAAAATCTTGTTGGAAAATGTAAAGAATGAAAAAAAAAATCATGAAATTGCATAGTTAGGCATGTGATTAACTGAATTTCATATTAGGAATTAATAATGCATGTGAATGTCATTTCCAGTTATATGCTTATAGTTAATTAAAATTAAATTGCCTATATTTCTTGCTATTTTTCTATTGATTTTATATTATTTGAAGCCCTTGTAACTTGTACCTTTTTTTTCCTTCCTTTAATTTCCTTAAAATCGTAAGAAATAATTTAACTTGCATATTTAGTATCCGATGAAAAAAAAAATATATTTATAGAATTTAGATTATTTTGTTGAATTTATTTAGTCCTAATTTATTAAAAACATTCATATTTATTTTATTAATGAAAATAAACTATTATATTACTATTTAATATTGTTTTAACTCAGAAAAATGTGAAATACAATAACAGTATAGTTTGACAGTTAATTTCAGGTAAGCAAATCATGCACAAGGGGAGTCTTCTTCTCTGAGTTCGAATTCAGATATATGTTATTTATAGTAACTTCACAATCATTACATTTCCATGTCAGAAACCAAACGGAGCGTTTGACGTTTCTATAGAATATTTATTTATTCATTTTATTAAAAAATAGTTTTTAAAATTTTAAAAAATTAAAAATATATATATTTTTTAAAAATCGTTTTTTTCAAATGAAATATCATAAACAGTTTTTTTTCTTTAAATTAATTTTCATGAAATATTAATTTATAACTCATTTTATGATATATCTGACGCATTAGTACATCAGATATAATAAATGGTTCATATTATAATATATTCATTTAGCGGTTAGAAATTGTAAATTAATGAACGATTTAGATAAAATATATATCAATCAAACAGTTAATATACCGGCATATCGATACGTTATCATACTGTAAAAAAACCTTTTATTTATTTATTTTTCAATGTGGAGTATTAATTTATTTATATTAGACATAATTAAAAAAATTAATAATCCATTGTACAAACAAAATAATAATAATCCAAATTCCAAAATATTTGTTTTACAGAATGAATTTCACTTTTACTACCTTAATTATATAAATTATATTTATTCAATGTCTCACAAAATTATTTATAATACTTTAATTTTTATTTTATAACTAATATAATTTTATTAAAAAAATTAATAATCCATTGTACAAACAAAATAATAATAATCCAAATTCCAAAATATTTGTTTTACAGAATGAATTTCACTTTTACTACCTTAATTATATAAATTATATTTATTCAGTGTCTCACGAAATTATTTATAATGCTTTAATTTTTATTTTATAACTAATATAATTTTAAAAAAACTAAATTATTGCTATTTGTGTATATAGTTAGAGTAAATTCACCTTTGTTGTCATACTCAAGTGCCTATCCCTTTCAAGCTCCTGACTTTTGCTTTCCCTTTCTTTCTTTTGTCTCATCTTCTCCACAAAAAAACACTTCATTATTTTTGTTGCAAAGACCACTGTACTTTGCTTCCTCAAAGTTCAACCCTTGGGGTTTCCATCGCTCTTTTCTCTCCTAATACTGAAGATTTAACACTACCCATTCTGTGTTTCGTCAATTCAAGGTGTGATCTTTGTAACCATATATTTTTATATTTATTTATTGGATTTTTTTATACTGTTGTGTAATTTCTGTAAAACTTTCAATTGGTTAACCAAATTGATGCTTAGTTTTGTGCGGGTATGTACCCGATTGATTACGGTCATTATAGGGTTTGGCATGTGGTTTTGGTTTGTCAAGAGAGATTTATGTGTTTCAAATAAGTTGCATTTCTGGTTTGATTTTTTATTCATGCGTGACAGTAGAAGATGTGATTTATTTAGGGTTATTATGATGTTATCTACTTTAGGAATTTTTATGCTCGTCTCTAAAAAGTCATGATTCTCAGATATTTGCTCAGTTAGTATTTTGATAGTATATTGATGATGTAATTAGTGCACTGTCTCTTTTACGAACAGGACTTGGGAGGCGTAACTCTGGGTCTTTAACAATTGAAACATAATTATACTTGTATGTTTACAATTTTCTTCATTTTTAAAGAGGCTTTTTTTATGAATAGTAGATTTATGCTTTGTATAAATTATGGTTTGCTGTTTCACGTTTTATTGAGAGGTTTATTATTTGTAAATATTGATTACGATCATTATCTATCTCTTGAAATATGTCATTTTGAACCTGATAGAAATTTTGTCTCAGGTGTGTTCTTAAATTGGTTCCTTTGAATGAGTGCACTGGAGAAGGGCAGACTTCAACTAGGTCAAACTGGGAGCTTAGTTTTAGAAAATATTCAACTTGGTTGGCAATTGTATAAGCCTTTTGGTATTCTGTCGAAGTGCTCTTGTACAGTTGTATTAAAGCATTTCAGGATGGAAGTCTAATAGCATCCTATGTCAGGTCTAGAACATTTGGTAACTATTGCCTTAAATGTTTTCTTGCTTCATTTTGCTGGGTGATGCTTGGATGCCAAAACTACAGTTGCCTCTGTATCCTACTTAGTAGCTATCCTAATGCATGTGGAGCTTTGTTTGCCCATAAATAGATTTAACTAGACTAGGAAACAACCTTCCTGTTGCTATAAGAAAATAGCTACCACGGGTGCTCTTTGTTGTTCGGCCACTGGGCCACATGGAGCTAAATCACCAACAGGTGGTAGGAACTCTTCAAATAATCATGGTGAGCCCAATTGGCGGATGAACTCTAGTTTCTCACCTCCTCCATTGAGGATGTGGGATTGCAGGTTACAGTCAGATGGTTTACCTCATGGATCTCATGTAGTTCATGGTTCATCTTTTTCCTCAAACAGCAGAGGAAGCAGAAGTTTGGTGGGCAGTGAACAATTAACCAATCATCATCATTCTGTATCAGATGGTGGGCTCTCTTATTCTGATGGCCTGCCTGATAGTGTTCAGGAACCCCGGTGGACTTCTCCAGTACAAAAGTTTAACATGGGCGAGGCAGCTGCCTTAGCTGTGGGAGGTAAACTTAATTGTGCTCTTCTCTAGTTATTGATGCTGAATGAGGGTTTAGGGTTTTCCAAATTTAATTTATCTCTGTTTGTAGTTGGATATGTGTGTGTGTGTGTGTGTGTTTTGTCAGTTGGTGATCCTTTCTCCCTAAAATTGAAAATAAAACTCAAGTGGTTGTTGAAATCATTTAGGTGCTCCCTCTTTACATTATTTAGGAATTTAAAGTTTTTAGCTGCATTAGTCAGCAAACAAGAATCTCTTTGTTTTAGTTTAACTTCTAATTATCATTTTTGTATGGAATAAATATTGAGCAAATTGATTAATGATTTGTTTTTAACAATTTCCAGATTCTGAATATACATTGGATGTATTTTGTTGGGTTGGGGACTATTGAGCGTGATCCTAAGTTGATGGCCTTGTTTCGGGTAGGGAATTTGGAGTACGATCATCATCAGAACTGCATTGTGCTTAATGTCAGTTTTTTTTATCTTTTTTTTTAGCCACCTGAAGATTTGAGATTTTGGAATTAGGTAATTGCTTTTTTATGGCCATTAAGATTTTCAAGGTAGGCTGATGTTCATTCATGCAGTTTAATGGTTCTAAGATACTTAAGCAATGCTTGTTTGCATTTATGAAAATTTACAGCTATATGATGGTTAATGAAAACCTGCAGTGTTGTGCTTTCCTAGTTTGTTGTTGATTATCTGAAGAAATTTTGTTTTATTTATTTTTATATGGGGTTCTTTTAATAACATTTTTTTTTGTTACCAGGATCAAGATCGCAGACCTCTTGGTATCCTTGCTCTATTGAGGTAATTTTGATTTCATTGAATCGGTATGGATTATACAGTCAAATAAATAAATTTTATTATTTTACCAATTTTCTTATTTTGTTGCTCCTGTTTTAGAAGCGAGTTGCTCTTAGAGCTAATGCAGCATCCCCTAGTTTCGGGTCCCCATCCTCACTTTCTGAGTCCTGCCCTTGGGAATCAACTAGCAAACGACCCTTTGCCTTTGCAACTCACAATCTCCCTAGCCGGCGCTCTTACATGTCAAAAGCTGTTTATCCTCTAGTATTCCGCAACCCAGTTTCAGACTGTGAACTCTTTGGCGATGCTGATACCAGCAGTAGTCATAGGTTAACGCCTGGTGAGGATCTGACATCACCATCTTGTTGGCCTGATAACAGTTCAAGTGTTGAGTACAAGTTCCATAAAACTCTCACTGAACTTCAAAAGTCAGAGACATCACCAGACCCCAGTGTGAGCTCTAGAAGAGAGGGATTTAGGTGGAGCAGTGCCAGCAGTTACGATTTGGGGCTTGATGGTGACAAGTTTGACATAGCAGAGAACATGGATGTGGAAAGCCTGATGTCACCTTGCTGTTCTTTGCCAGATCAGAAATGTGGAATTTGTGGAAAACTTCTGTGGCAGAAGTCTCCCTGGAGTTCACATCGAATCATGAGAGGTAGTGACATGCCAATTGCTGGTGTGCTACCCTGCAGCCATGTGTATCATGCTGAATGCTTAGAGCAAGTGACTCCAAAGACCCATATTCATGATCCGCCCTGCCCCTTGTGCTTGAAAACCATTGGAGCAATTGAAGAATCTGCATCAGATTCTGAGCCCTTGCAGGTGGCCTTGAGATCCATACGAGGACGCAAAGGAGTTATAATATCTGAGGCTCAGGGGAGTCTCAGTAATGGTGAAAGCTCTACTCTCGTCAATGAGAGGCTGAGGAAAAATTGGCTTTGGGCAGCGCCACGGAAGAATGATAATAATTCCTCATTTACGAATCACCTGAAAAAGCATTTCACGTTTAGAAGGAAGGTTGGTAAAGATATTTTCAATGCTAAGGTGTTCCACAAGAGGGGTTTATCTTCTAGCCAGGAACATTTTCAGCGCTAAATGTCTATGCAGTAATCTTATGTCTGTATCGTCTTGCTGGTAGATTTTGAGGATTTAGTCTTTGGTGAACCTTTCACTTGAAAATATTTTCTCAACTTACTAGGGTTCACTTTTTTGAGTCATCATTGAGAACGTTGTGTATGTGATTAATCCATTACATGAGTTATGACACATTTTCATCATGGGCTATATTTGACGTGTTATAAGGGCATCTCTTCCAATACATATTTGATTATTATTAAGTGGTACTGTAAGCAGTTTTAAAGAGTGGAATAATCTGGTGTTCGTAGATCCTAATGATGGAAGTCTTGCTGTCTTAGGCCATATGGATAAAGTGTCACCCAACAATTTGGCTGGATAAAATTTCCTGAGGTCAGAATTTATGTGCAGCTCCTTTTTTCTTTTCTTTTTCCCCGTGCACATCCATTTCTTCCAAAAAGAACGATTTTGTTAATGTTCACGGTATTGAAAATTCACCTTTTTCTATGCTATTTTAGGTCTGGTGCTTGCTCATTTATAAGTATCGTTTTGCTTGATGCTTCCACTTGCTGTAACCCCCCCGATAAAGATTAATCATCCTGGCTTCAACACATAAAAGAGTACGCCTTGGTAACCCAAGTGGGCTCACTATTTATTTGAACTACTTGTTCTCACAAGTCTGTTAGGAAAGCACGTTTATAGGTTCATGTGGCTTAGAGTTGGCAGTGACAGAAACTCTGTCAATTGGATAATTTGATGGGGCAAATCATAGTTCTCAACTACCAAGGTATCTTTAAGTAGCCCCACAGGCTTTACTTTTCAACTGATTCTATAGCTTAAACATGTGGCCATGTGATCCCATGTGCAGCTGGGAATATAAATCCTAACTGACCTCAGCTCTGTTTCTTAACATGCTTTAACACCATATGATTGTTGTTCTTAAAGGTCTGTCATCTCTTGTGGGGTTGGTTTATATTTCTTTTTACGCAATAATATCTTCCATGGCCTGGTTGCTTGATATAATCCTTTTCTTTAAAAAGGAAAAAACATATTTAAACATTGGGAATAATCTCATTGTTGTCCGTACCTAATACCCAGTTACTCTATCATAGAAACTTTTGGCCTCTTGTGCACAGAATGTAATGCAGAAAGAAACCTTTTAGTAGGTACAGAAGCTTATCCACATTGATGATGTATTGCAATTTTCTTGGACGGTTGCAGTCTGCCAAATAGAAAGGAAGGAACATGAATTAGGTGAAATAAACTAATAAAATTTTGTTGCTTGACTTTAATTTCTAACCGATATTTTGTCATGATTCTACTAAATGCAAGATTGCTCATGTACTAGTTTGTTGTTTATCTATAGCATCATCTATTTTGTTATGTTGCTTGTGATGTTCCTAACATCTGGTCTGGTCCCCTCTTGAAACTTGAAACACTCTTCACAAGAGAGAAAAATGCAAAAAATAATGCATCTGTTTCTTTTATATAAATAATGAGAGTTAATTTATCTATATCTTCTGGTTTCTTTTCATTTTTGAATGGATTTTCTCCTGTAAAAGTTGAGCATTTACTGACGATAATGATTGAATAGCAACTTTGACAGTTGCACCATGTAAAGCTGAATTTTGCTTATGGTTTTTGGGTGACAAGTTGCAGAACGTTGAGGAAATATAAGCTTTAACAGACTTGGCACTATTTTTCAGTGAATTTGCTGTTATCAGGAGAGTATCTCTCAGCTGATTATCTATAATCTTTTAGTTCAATTGAAATAATACTTCTCAAAGGACACAAGTCCTGCTGTAAAGATCCAGTTTTAGCTTGAAACAATGAATTATCAGGTGGGCACAGCTAAGATTGCTTAAGCAAGAGGAGAAAAACCAGGCAAATGCATAATGAGAAGCAAATGGCAGAGATTTATCTTCTCGCTGCAAGGATAATGATTTGTGTATGTGCATGCTGTTTGCACAAATTTTTAGTTTCATATTTACAGAAAACAATTTTACTAAGCTTTTCAAATATTTCTTTTGATTCAGAGAAGCTATATAATGGAGTTTGCCAAATTAGTTAAGAGGAAATTAGTGTTCCTTTGTTAGACAATTTGACCAAATAAGTTTTGGGAAAATTACTATTTACACCCAATGTAATTTAATATAATGTACTAGTATTTTCCAGAGTTTGAAAAATATATAATTTACTTCCTATAATTTAATATAATATACTAGTACCTCTTTAAGTTTTAAAAATTATATTATTTTCCCTCCATAGATTGATATAATAAACTAGCAAGAAATAATATTCTCTTTTGCTTAAGAGATTATTTTTTTATTAAAAAAATAATAAAAAATAACCTTTTAAGTAAATTTGTAGGAAGTATTAGTGTATTATATTAAATTTTCAAGAGATAAATAGTATAATTTTTAAACATTATGGAATATTAGTATATTATGTCAAACTATAGAAGATAAAGATAAATCGTACATTTTCAAATCTTAGAAGGATATTAATGTATTATATCAAACTAGTAAATAATAATTTTTTTATAAATTTTTTGTGATGTCTCAAGTTCAACTAGTATGATCTCTTGTACCAGAAAAAAATAAATGAGAAATTCGAAGTAAAAATTTAAAAGGTTATATCATTGAACTTTAACCCTTGTCGTTTTTGCAAGATCTGTACTTATCTACATGAATATTAACATATTCAAAGTTCCTTAGTCGGCATTTTCTTAAGATAAATATTATTTTTCTAACTTTTACGGCCATTCAATCAATCTTTATTTTAAACAATTCTTAAAAAATTATCTGAAACTTTCCTAGCACATGCATACTCATTAGAGATTCTCTATAGAACGTAGGCATTGGTGATAAGAAGGTAGTAAAAGAACTTTAGAAATTCTCTATAGAACGTAGACATTGGTGATAAGAAGGTGGTAAAAGAGGGCATAAAAAGTTAGGTGTTATAAAATAAAGAATAAACGAAGAATGAAGAGAGAATATGAGAGAGTAGAATGAAGAAGAAAACAATAGATTTTCATTAATCGTAACACTTATTTATAGGTGTAGAAATGTTATAAAGATAGAGTTATATTTACATAAAGAATCTATATATAGAAATAATGATAGACATTTAACATAATTCAACTACTTCAATATTATTATAACACTCCCCCTTATATATTTATTATATAAAATGTGTCTCATTAAAATCTTATAAAGAAAAACCCTTAAGGAAAAACTTTAGTGAAGAAAAAAAAAATATTATTCAAAAATTATTTTTCATATCATTGTTGATTTAGAATAACCTAAACGATTATGTCAAATAAGAAATGTATTTGGGTAGTAAACTTTTAAATTACTACCACATTTGTTTCAACTATACACATGTGTGTAATATAATCTCTAATACATATTTCTTACTCATTACGAGAGTAGTAATATAGAAATATTTAATATTTTTCACATTTGTCGTTTTAATATGATATCCATTTCAGTGAATATCTTTAAAACTCAATAAATTTATATGAGATTTTGAAGATAATAATGCATTTATAATAAAAAAATATGTATCTTCAGGTAGTAATATATTTGCTCTTCTAAAGTCTTCAATTATTCTTTTACTACTAGATATTGTGTTAACATAAGTTTCTCTCATTATTATGTGAGAAAAATATTTTGTCTTTTAATATAGTGTGTGTGGTTGCACAATCTGCAAGACATAAATCAGCATCATTTGCTCTTAATCCTACTAATGATTGAGTATGATTTATAATATCTTCATAAAAAAATAAAATACATTTGTAAAAAACAAGGTAATAATTCAATTAAAATCAATCCAAAAATACTCAAATTACTAACACTTTAAACTAGTGTTTAAATAAAAGAAATAAAATATAAACTAATCTAAGGAGTTAAAGGAAATACATAATTTTAGTCACTTACATTGTTATTTTTTATTGTATTTTCAAAATCCATATTATCTAGATATATTTTGGCATCTAATATCCATGACAAATAATTTTTGCCCCTGATGTAGAGTGCTACAAATTCAAATTTTATCAAATTCGACATTGTATATACAAAATAAATAATACGTTAATTAGTATATGTCTTTTAAAGACTTTATAGACAATATGTTTAGTTCTTCATAAACATAAAATATTAATTGAGATATTGAATTTCAGAATACTTAATTTTTCAGGAACTTATGGTTATATTTTTCGAAATGTATACCTTAGTTATTTATTTAATTAGTTTTTCAAGAACTAAAACTAAGACTAGTTTTTTAAGAACTAGAATTTATAATATTATTTTTTCAACAATTGTATGCAACAATAGTTTTTCAGGAACTAGAATTAATATTAATTAATAAGTGGTCTAAATATAAAAACAAAATAAATGATGAATATAAATTAATATGAATTTTAAATTAACCATAGAATCCACATCAACCAAATATATATAATTGTACTAGTAAAGTGAACGATGTCTAAGAATAAATGATTAAAATTAGCAAAGTGATAATAACAATTAGTTATTTATTTAATTAGTTCTTCAAGAACTAAAACTAATACTAGTTCTTTCCGAACTAAAATTTATGATACAAAAATTTCAAAAACTATATATAATATTAGTTCTTTAGAAACTAAAATTTATAATAAAAGTTTTTCATGAACTATATAATATTAGTTTTTCAGGAACTAACATATAGTTAATTTGATAAAAAAAAAATTATAATACAAGTTATTCAGGAAATATATATAATATTTGTTCTTCAAAAACTAAAATTTATAATAAAAATTCTTCAAGAGTCATATAATATTAGTTTTTCGGAAACTAACATGTAGTTAATTTGATAAAAAAATTTATAATACAAGTTTTTCAAGAACTAAAATTTATAAAACAAGTTTTCAGGAACTAAAATTTATAATAAAAATTCTTCAAAAATTATATAATTAATATTAGTTTTTCAGAAACTTAAATTTATACAAAATTTTCAAGAACTAAAATCAATATTAATTAAATAAATATAAATAAGAAAAAATTTCATCCGCAAGACAACAGAAAATAAAGAATAATAAAAAAGTGAATGATGCTAGGATATTAAAAAAAAATAACGTCG
This sequence comes from Balakata baccata, assembly GCA_949630135.1. Taxonomy (NCBI): domain Eukaryota; kingdom Viridiplantae; phylum Streptophyta; class Magnoliopsida; order Malpighiales; family Euphorbiaceae; genus Balakata; species Balakata baccata. The sequence continues at coordinate 15,093 of CATIWF010052401.1, forward strand.
TAATGAAGAAGGAAATTTGAAGTTTTTTTTTTCTTCGTGATTGACAAAGACAATTTTAATAATGAAAGATAATATGTAACAAAATTTTAACACATGAAACATCCAACCGAGAATAGATGTAAAATATTAACTAAAACAACCGCAAAAGCCTAAATTGAATTTTTTTTTCAACTCAACCATCAACAATATGCAATGGGCATTAAAAATAAAAATTAAAAGCTAAAGCCAAGCCACAACAGTATCCAACATAAAAACCACGATAATGATTTAACCTAATTTGAAATTATACATGAATAGTTGGTGCACCTCACTACCAGAAAAAGGTAAAATACACATAAACTTGCAATTGAAATTAAAGTCTTAGATTTTTTCTTGCTGATAATATATTATAAAATAAAATAATAAATAAAGAATATAAAAGAATAGAAGAAAGAATAATGCAGCATATTTTTATTAATTGTAACACTTATTTATAAATGTAAAAATGTTATAGAGATATAAATCTATTTGCATAAGAGATAATGATAAATATTCAATATAATCCAGCTATTTCAATATTTTCGTAACCTTAGTATTTTTTTTTCCAAGAAGATCGAGATCTTTTATAAGAAGTGGGCAAACGTGACAGCTCCGAATAGAAGAGGTGTCAGCTCTGCCTTTTTTTCCGGCAATTTAATCTTATTATATGCTTTGCAAATTAGTATTTTAATTTGTTTATATATCTCATCCTTATTTACCAATATAATTTCTATTTCCACATCTATAAATACTACTCCATAGGTACTTCCCCCCTACACATTCATTACCTTTCCCTATCCATTGACTAGCTCCAGCAGGAAGCAGAAATTTCTGGTAGCATTACGACATTTGTTCATTGTAATAGATTCTAAACTGGGTTTTTTCTTTGCTCAATTTCTGCAGGAGAATGGATTTCTTTGGAATTTATGTAGTAATCTTCTTAGCCATTTCAAAAGGAATTTATGGGTATGGAGGTGCATGGTCTAATGCACATGCAACCTTCTATGGAGGTGGTGATGCTTCTGGTACAATGGGTAAGAACTAAAAATGAAACCCAATAAACTCCTGCTAATCAGCTTTTCTTGCAAGTTATTTGTTTGGTGAACCAATTCTTGGATTTCTGTAGGAGGAGCTTGTGGATATGGAAACCTTTACAGCCAAGGCTATGGGACAAATACAGCAGCTTTGAGCACGGCCCTATTCAACAGTGGGCAAACTTGTGGTGCATGTTTTGAAATCAAGTGTGCAAACGATGGCAGGTGGTGCTTACCAGGTTCCATCATTGTTACAGCAACAAATTTTTGCCCTCCAAATAATGCTCTTCCAAGCAATGCAGGAGGCTGGTGTAATCCTCCTTTACAACACTTTGATCTTTCTCAGCCTGTTTTTCAACATATAGCTCATTACAAAGCAGGAATTATCCCTGTCCAATACAGAAGGTGAGACCGTTCAATTCTCTTTTACCCCTAAATCATAATACTTAATTATATCAAAAATTTTAGTTATCTAGATAATAATGTAAGTACTAGAATTGAATACGAGGAGTAAACTCACAAATCATGCAGATCAAGCCTTTCTCTTAACTAGCAAAATGCTAAAACCTGAAGATCTAAGTAAAGCTATTTGTATTTTGGGTGCAGGGTTGCTTGTAGGAAAAGTGGAGGGATAAGGTTCACTATAAATGGACATTTATACTTCAACCTTTTCCTTATAACCAATGTTGGTGGAGCTGGTGATGTTGTGTCTGTGTCCATGAAAGGATCTAGAACTGGCTGGCAACCAATGTCGAGAAACTGGGGCCAAAATTGGCAAAGCAGCTCTTACCTAAATGGTCAAGCACTCTCCTTTAAGGTCACAACTAGTGATGGGCGATCCACCATATCCAACAATGCTGCTCCCGCGAACTGGGCTTTTGGCCAAACCTTCACTGGAAGTCAGTTCTAGCTTTGATTAACCTAGGACAAAACTAACCCGAAAATCACTTGATGTTAAAACCCCCTACATCACATAATAGTAATTAGCACCGCTTAATCTCTGATTAATTACATGAGATCTGCACACTTCCAAGATGTGATAGTACTTGTAATATAATGACAGTGGTGTCATAGCAAAAGGACCCTTTTAGCCATGGCCCTAATTTGTGCATTTGCAGTTTGTTCTTGATACCCTATAGAAGGGTTTAGTGATTTGGTCTGAAAAGGTCCAAGGATATGGCGCAGACCATTTTCAAGTTCGGGATCAAAATCTCTTCGTATATTAGGCTTTTAGCTCGTGGGTAGAGCACATGGTGCTGCTGTGGGAAGGTGGGTTGTATGATATTTTGCTTGTTTCTATAGTATTGATGGTGTGAAAAGTTTAGTGGGGTGAAAGATGAATGATTGATTGAATGGCAATAAAACATTTTCTCTGCCGACCCCTTTGAATAAATTCATTCATCAGCCATTTAATTTCTCAAAAGTAGTTTGCTTCCCAAATCCAATCCAGAAATTACAGATGAGTAGTCGTTTGACTGCGCCATGAAAATGTGCTTCATCATTGATAAGGTTATAATACAAGTAAAATCAAAATGTCAATTGACAAGGTTATAATACAAAAACCTTAAACCCAGCAGTAGTATCCCTCATCAAAATTACTATCCAACGTATCTCATTAAATAGGGTTTTCGAGTTTTTGGGAAGCATGATCTACATTCGCCCAGGAATTTTAAGTTGGTCAAGGAAGAAATCTCGCCGGAGTCGCTGACCTGCGAACATAGAAATTCAAACAATGTATAGGCAAATCAATCAATCAAACAAGCAATAAACACAAAAAGACTACGTAAAACTTTTTGAATAGCCCGCGAGGCCATCACTGCCCAGTCGATTCCATCGACGTTGGGCTCCGACCGCAGGCAGTCTTCATCGCAAGATTGGACCTCAAATTGGGCAAAAACAAATCCCCCTCTTCCTCTCTCAAAGGAATAGCCACCAGCCGCCATAGGATATAGGAGGGTAGCTTAAGAAAGGGTAAAGAGAGAGATTTTCGCCTCAAAGAGAGAATCGCCTTCCTGCTCGGATAAGATCAAGTAATGAATTCTTTTGGGTTTAGGGTTTTTTCTTTTATAGTTGGCCATAATTTGTGATCCCTGATATGCCCTCAAGATTATGGATATTACGCAGGTTTCAGTTATAAATATAAAGCTAGATGTGTAAATTACCATAACGAGAGTGAGTTATCCTTTTAATTTTTATACACTACAATTAAGTCCATAAATTTTAAAATTAATACAACTAAATTTTTTAATTATTATTTCTTAACTATTGTTTCGTTAGTAATATTAATTCAAAATCGTTAAACCAACTTGATCTGATACCAATAAATATAAATCAAAAGCTAATTTACCACGTCTAAATAGGGATATTTTTTACTTTAATATAAATAGAAAACTATTTATATTTTTATTGTAATTTTTAACTAAATTTTGAATTTGGTGTAACTTTGAATCTATTTCTAATTTTAGAGTAGTTTTTAATGAGATGATAAGAAATATTTTTTAGTGATGCACTGAAATTCAAGTGGTGCACTTAAATTTTTTTTAATTTATTCATAAAATGGTTTTTTTGCTTGATAAGAAAAAATTAATAATAAAATTTTTTTTATTAATAGATAATAATTAATTTTGTTAAAAAAATTATAGATAAATAATAATTTGAATAATTAATTATAGATAATTATTTTTTAATAAAAAAGTTAGTGCTCCACTTCACTACAAGTTTATTTTTTTTATTTTTTTAATTTATTCATTATGAAATGATTTTTTGTTTGATAAGGAAAAATTAATAATAATTAAGTTGATATATAATAATTAATTTTGTAGAAAAAAATTATAGATAAATAATAATTTGAATAATTAATTTTTATTTTTTAATAAAAAAAATTCAGTGTGCCACTTTACTAAAAGTTTATTTATTTTATTTTTTTAATTTATTCATTATGAAATAGTTTTTTGCCTAATAAGGAAAAATTAATAATAATTAAGTTGATAGATAATAATTAATTTTGTAGAAAAAAATTATAGATAAATAATAATTTAAATCACTGCAATGTGCAAATTTTATTCAGTGCACCAGTCAAACTCACATACCGCACTATTTTCTACATTAAGTTTTAAACTTTTTTAAAAATTACACGAAAATTGAAAATATTTTTCCTACCTACACCAAACTAAAAAAATATCCAGCCTAAATATAATCATGTTTTACAAAGAGACAGTTGGCAACTGTTTGGTGCTGGTGGGTAGATAAATATTTTATGTGATAATAATAATAGTAAAAGGGAAATTCAAAAAGGAAAATGAAAATTTTTCATCTAGATGAAATATATAAATAACGTATCTATTTATAAATTAAGTTAAAAATATATTTTTTGTCTAAAAAATTAATTTTTATTTTATAAATACTAATTAAGCAAATGTTTTATCCATAAATTAGAGGTGTTGAGCATTCTCACAAGAAAGAGGAATATACTTCTACCAAAGAAAAGCAAATGATAAAAAAAAAAAAAAATGTTAGATATAAAAATAACAAATGGGTATTAATTTAGTCCATATCAAATTTAACTTTCGCAAATGATTGGTAATAAAATCATTATTCTATAGAAAGTCCAAATCAGAAAAATTGGCACATTTTTGTTTGGTAATAAACAGGAGGACACCATTTATTTAATCTCCTCTTTCTTTACCCTTCAACCAACCTCATTATTTTACAAGAAGCAGCAAACCCAAGATAAACATCAAAAGAAACAAGACCCTTTCATCAACAAGGTGCATAGTAAAATCTTGTTTATGTTTTCTGTACTAACTTGCAATAGCTGAAAATTCATTGTTTCATATTATGACAGCTAAAGCCTCTGTTGCTATTCCTGTTCAGTATGTAGCAATCCCTTTTATTGATTCTCATCACCTACTGTCTTTTTTTTCTTTTGTTTTTTTTTTGATAATGTGAAAGTTCGCTTGGGATTGATTATTCAGTCATTTGGTTTGGTTTGCTTTTATGTTCATCTTAAGTAAAATTCTGTCTGGTTGAGAGGAACAAAAGATCCATTATTTTTCTTGACATAAAGAATTGTAAGTTTATTCATCAAACTCGTATTGTGTATTCTGGAAAATACATACACCCCAGCAGAGGGTATAAATCAACTTTTTTCATTTAATACCTCTGTTACTTTTACCATTTTTCATTTAATATGCTTTTTCTGTTTCTCTTTTTAAATCTTCGGCCTTTTTTTTTCTGTTGATTTTTATAGTTATGTTGTCTCGCAGAGAAAGGGGATGGGAGATGGAATGATGGATCGGTATTGGTGTCACATGTGCTCCAGGGTGGTGACCCCAGTGATGGAAGATGAGATTAAATGTGGATTCTGTGAGAGTGGGTTTGTGGAAGAAATAGGCAGCATAAGAGACCTCAATAACATTAACAATACCACTGATATTGGATCAGAACGTGCTTTCTCTCTGTGGGCTCCTATCATGCTTGGTTTGATGGGTGGTTTACGCCCTTTTCGTGCACGAATGGTGACTCAACATCATAATAGCAGCAGCAGCAGCAATGAACAAGGGGAAAATGATGATCTCGAGAGAGAATTTCAGTCCTTACTTGGGAGGAGAAGAAGAAACTCTTCTTCACTTCTAGGTACGGTTCAAGATCTTCCTTCAGGTTTAGAAAACTCCGAAAATAATGGGAGTAGCAACAGCCATAACAGTGTGATTTTGGTCGGTCCTTTTAGTGAAGAGGCGTTAATTCTTCAAGGTTCTTTTGATGTAAACCCATCCGAGAACCCAGCACCAAATGTGGTAAGTTCTTTCAGGGACTACCTTGTAGGACCTGGTTTGGACATGTTACTACAGCATCTGGCAGAAAATGATCCTAACAGCTATGGAACTCCTCCAGCACAAGAAGCAGCAGTAAATGCAATGCCAACTGTTGCTGTTGATCATAATTCACAATGTTCGGTATGCCTGGAGGAGTTTGAGATTGGAGAAGAAGCCAAGGAGATGCCATGTAAACATAAATTCCATGGCAGTTGTATTCTTCCCTGGCTAGAGCTTCATAGTTCTTGCCCAGTTTGCAGGCTCCAAATGCCCTGTGATGATTCCAAGATTCAGGAAAATAGCTTGAGAAGCTACCCGGGGACAACAGAGAACAATGATGCAAGGACAGGCAGTAGCATGGAAGATGTTGGGGAGCAAATAGGCACTGAAAGAAGGCATTGGGTCCCTGTGCCATGGCATTTTGATAGTTTATTTACTATATCAGCATCCCAAAATGCTGGAAGTTCCTCTTCAGCACCCTCCACAGCAACTATACCTGGAAGTTCTTCTCCTACAGATGACACTTGAACATAATTACACTGTTAATTCATATGTTCTCAACTTGCCTCCTCTATTACAGTTTGAATTTTTCTTAGTTAACTGTCTTTTTGGTATTATACTATTTGATTTGCCTCTGCCTTATGCAAAACGTTCATATATATTTCAAATTTCAAAGCTATATATGTATATTATTTATTGGGGCATTCGTGTGTGTATGACAGTCATCTCAACTATTTCTTTCAAAAATTAACTTAAAACCAGAAATACAAAATATTACTAGCTAGTTAATGAGACAAAAAATAGTTGTAAAAGACAAAACTGCACTGAGGCTATGTTCATATTGTCATAGTTAATGCAGCAAAATCTAGTTGACAAACAAAATCTTGATCACAGAAGCAGTGTCAATCTTGTGCAGTACAACAATTGCATCTCCTGACTTGCAGAATCCCTTCATTTTTGCATATTGTAAAGCATGCTCGATGGTTTCTTCTGTTGATTCACTGTGAGAGGCTCTTATAGAACCTGAACTCAAGACAGGCATTAGACCCCAGTAAATAAGGCTATGTCTGGCTGGAGTTTCATCACTGCAAGACCACTCAAAGATGCCAGTTTTGATCTCAGGAACAACCACAGACAAAATTGGCACATGTGGCCTGTACTTGGACACCAACTTGGCTGTGTTTCCACCTCTGGTGAGAACTAATATAAAAGCTGCTTTCACACTAGTTGCTGTCCTTACTGCTGAAGAAGCTATGCTCTCTAATGGGCTCATAGGCATGGGAGCATTCTCCATAATTCTCTTGAAAAGATCTCCATAGTCAATGAAGTCCTCAGCCTCCATGCAAATTCTAGCCATGGTTTGTACAGCAAGCTCAGGATAGGCACCAGCAGCAGTTTCTCCACTAAGCATCACGCAATCTGTACCATCTAGAACTGCATTAGCAACATCAGTAGCTTCTGCTCGAGTAGGCCTTGGAGATTTGATCATGGATTCCAACATCTGAGTAGCAGTCACCACAGGTTTTCCTAATATGTTAGCTTTGTGGATCATCACCTTCTGAGCTAGGAATATCTTTTCAATGGGGATCTCCATTCCAAGATCACCGCGTGCCACCATAAATGCATCCGAGTTTACTAGAATGTCATCAAAATTAGCAACCCCCTCTTGATTTTCAACCTGCAGAAAGATACAATCAAATGGTAAATTTGATGCATAACTACAAAATCACCAATTGTTATAAAAAATTCAGGGATAGTGGACTCGCCTTGGACATGAGAAGGATGTTCTTTGAATGCTCTCCTAGCAGTTGTCGAACCTCCATAAGGTCTGAACCTTTGCGAACAAATGAGAGAGCTATCATGTCAATCTTATTAGGAACTCCCCACTGTAGAATATCCTCTTTATCTTTCTCTGTTAATGTGGGAAGATCTACCACTACTCCAGGAAGATTGACATTCTTCTTCTCACCAAGAAGAGCAGAATTTTCACAGCGGCAATGAACCAGGCCATTTTCCTGGTCACAAGCCAGAACTTTGAGTGAAATGGTGCCATCAGAACACAAAATAACACTTTCTGGTTTCACATCTTCAGCCAACTTTTTATAGCTCATACATATCTTATTCTCGTCTCCCTTTAAGCTATAATCAGTGGAGATAACAATCTGTTGGCCCTGCTTGAGCTCTATAGGCTTCCCATCTTTCAATAACCCAGTTCGAATTTCTGGTCCCTATCATATTACCAATTTAAGAGATAATCATCAGCCATGTTCCTCTATTTTGTCAAAAATTTATCAAAACCAGCAGAATAGAATAATAAAAAATTGATAAGGAAGTCAAAAAAGCAATAGACCAATCAACAATTCGATGCCCATTTTCAGTCAGAATAATTGTGCTGTAACTTTTAAACATAACCATCCATCCTTTATTCCTGGAGAAGCTAAGAGCATAGTTTCTAGAAGACATAACAGGAAAAAATTAAGAATCCAAAATTGCTGTGGGCACTTAACATGTTTACTCCATTTGAAGAGTATAATATCGCATGCCATATGCATAAATTATCTAAAATCCTATTCTATGCCACGAATAATGCTTTATCAGTGACATGTTTGATTAATCAAACAAAAAATTGTTTTCCCACAAAGCCATCCTCCAAAGACATGTTTCTTTCAATTAAAAACAGAAACTTGCTTGATCAAAAAGTTATATATATGTATTTTTTTAATTTAAGAACTGCAGCTTGATCTCAATTTTTTTATAAATTATCCCAATGCATGACACAATTGTCCAGAAACAGTCAGGGCAAGGAACAGCATTGAAACAGAGAAGAAAGAAAACCCATTATGGAGATTTAAAATCTCTTTTATCAACAACCATGAAAGAAGAAACTTTTTAAATTAAAAGACAAGCGAAGAATATCTAGAAAACAAATCTCTGAAGCAAAAGCCAACGCATAAAAGAAGAAAAACAGTATACCTTGGTATCCAACATGACAGCACAGAGAATGCCAGTATTATTCATGGCTGTCCTGAGATTATCAAGGGTTTCTTGATGATAAGTGTGAGTTCCATGAGAGAAGTTGAAGCGGGCAACGTTCATACCGGCCTTCAGAAGCTTCTCAATCATCTCAACAGATCTCGACTGCGGCCCCAAAGTACACACGATTTTTGTCTTTGGCCTCCTTTCTCCGCCTGTCACCGTGCCCTGTCCTTTCAATATCTTGTCCATATTCACTTCTATGTATCTAACAGATCACTATTTCAATGAAAAAAACAAGAACAACCCAAAAAATCTCAGCTTTTAAAAATGCAGAAGCAACGGAAAAGTTTTCTTCTTTTGGATTCTAAGAAGAGTTTTTGGAAGGTTTTGTGACTCGGAGAAAACACTCCAAGAGTAAGAGTTTATATAGGACTCAATTCTATGAGCTATGCGTGTAATTGGCGGTAAAGGAATCCTAATGTGAATTGGAGAAACGGTATATTCTGGTTTATTTTTAGTATTTTTCCCATTTGGATTTGGAAATCAGTAGAGAAAAAGAAAAAGAAATAATTCAAAATTTCACTTTCCTGTTCGGAATTTGCTTTCTTGGAAGACAAACAAAGAAATAATCATAGAGTTGGGTAAATATTTGAGAACATAAAATATTTTGTATAGGTTTAGTCAGTATATTAAGGTTACATGGTATGCATAAAATTATGATTTTCTTTGTGAATAGTTTTTCTCCTAAAAATTAGAAAAAGAATTTTTTTATTATTATTTCAATTATTTTGCACTATATTGCTCCCGTAGACTCTTTAAGAAAATTTAATTAATTTATTTAGCATAATAAATTTTATTTATATAATTTTTTTAATATACATTTACATTAAACGGGAATATTTTTGGAAAAAATAGTAATTCATATTTGTTAATTTATTTATTTTATATCTTGAAATATTAATTTAGCTTACATTAATCTTTTCAATTAAACTGAACTCATGATGTGAAAAAAAAATTATAAAGAGACCTAATGCAACAAAATGCCCAAATATGTATTTCTCCAAAGAAAATCCAACTATTCTATTCATTTATTAGTTTAATGTGTTTTTTTAGTTGATATACACTTTTCCATTATATATGGTTTGATTTTTGTTAGTATGTTAAGTATAAATTATGAAATGGTTAATACATGAAAAATCCAATCTCGTTTAGAGTGCGAATGAGAATTAATTAAAATTTTCTATTGGGAAGTAGTAACTGAGATTGCAAATTATATTTGGACCACGATTTATATTGTAACATAGACCAAGCATGTGTGAGAAGAATAATATAAATATGGTAGCAATTTTGTAAATAAAATAAACTTACACAGCTTAATTTATGGATATAATTTCATTAGTTTATTAGTAGAATGTTCATTAGTTTATTAATAAATATTTATTTTATTTTAAAACAAAATCAACAGTTATTTTGTATTTTTTGCATTTTCAAATATTATACCTCGATTTATTGTTTTTCTGGTGTATTTTGTCTCGAGTTTTTGTTACATTTTGAGTTTCTTTAAAGATAATTCAATGAATTCATACTTACAAATCAAAATTAAAAAAAATCTAGTAAATTATGTACACAGAAAAATAAAATGAACTTGTATTGATATAAAAAATGAACATTTTACTAATAAATTAATGAACTTTTACTTTATTCGTAATTAACATTTCTCAATAAACTGATGAACTCTACTTCATAATGAACCTTCGGTTTTATAACTAATGAACTTTTTTCAATAAACTGATGAACCTTTAATTCATTTCTAATGAATATTTTCAGTTTATTCACAATAAATTTTTATTTTATTCGTAATGAACTTTTTTTAATAAACATTTTTAATAAACTAATGAACATTTGCAGTTTATTTGCAATAAACTTTCTTAATAAACTAATAAACCTTTACTTTATTTGTAATGAACATTTTTTAATAACCTAGTGAACATTTTTCAATAAAGTAATGAATATTTAGTTCATTCGTAATGAATCTTTCAGTTTATTCATTAGTTCATTAAAAAATATTCATTATAAGTAAAGTAAATATTCATTACGAATATTTTTCAATAAACAAACGAACCTTTATTTAACGACAGATAATAAATATTTATAAAAATGTCATCGTGTGTTTGATAACTATATAAATTTGATTTATTTACAAAATTATTATCGTCTTTTACACGTGTAATGAGTCTTGATCCATAATGTTATATGGATCAAGTTCTAACATATAACAATTGGACTAAAATTTAAATTTATAATCGATGGGGGGATGAAAGGGTAAAATCCAACCCAATTTGCTTTGTTGTCATCTCTAGTAGTTTAATTAGTATTCTCACTTGTAAAAATTGAAAATCTCAAATTTGAGTTTTCTCACCATTATCTATCAACATTAGTAGAAATTTATCACTTTTATAACGAGTGTCGGATAATACTCTTATATGTAGTCCACAACCTTTAACCTAAGAATGAATAAAAAAAGTGAAATAAAAGAAAATCCTTGTTGAATAGAGAAATAGATAAATATCAAGGGAGAACGAAAGCATTCAAAGTATGGAAGGGAAATGAAAGGGTCTAAAAAATTAATGAAATTAGTTGAGTTGAGCTCATAAAATATTGGAAACACAAAGAATATACCCATCCATAGGAAACTTGTTCATCACTAACTCAGTCCATTCTTTTTTTTCTATAATGAATGGCATCAAATGGGAATAAGCTAAAGAGTAAAAGCTACAAAGGGATAATCGTCATTATTATTACAGCATATTATGCTTTGAGAATGGCCTCGAAGGATTGATCTTAGACCGTTCTTTTGCTGGGCCATAATCTTAAGAAAGAGTAATCACTAATTACACAGAAAATCACCATTATAAAATGTTAAATATTGGGAAGGGAGCCATATGATTGGTAGGCCAAGAAGAGAGCCTGGCAAATGCCAATCCTTCAATGCGTGCAAATTAAGCAGGAAAAGAATTAAGTTTTCTATACCTTAGCCTCTATTCAGTAGCTTGTGGAGATGGCACCATTGAATCTCCTTTCTTTTACATAAATTTCCAGATGCGTGATTGAAAATTATTTGTGCATATGCATAAATGAAACTGAAACAATTCTTTACCAACTTGACAAGGTCCTGAATATCCTTGGTCCAAAGACAGCCATTACACTTCCAAAATTGACAAAGCCGGTCTACAATGATTAATGGTATTACGTTTTTCAAAAATGATCTAAAGCTTATTGTTTTTATGGGAGTTCTTAAAAATACATCAATAATATCTCAATGAAATCTGAAAAACTAGTTTTCCGCTGCATGAAACAATAGGCTGAAGTGGGAGGCCTGATGAGTGCATGGTCCTATGTAGATAATGCATTTGCATGGAGCATTCGTATCTTGATATGGACAACCTATAACTCATCATGGTCATCATGTTGTTCTCTGGTCATAGTTTCTAGCTTATGTTTGAGTTCCTGTCTCATCCAATATTTCCATTTTAGTTAAAATACCAAGCACAAAATTTTGACACCTTGTTGAGTAACAAATACCTCAAGTTTTTCTTTCTGACAAAGAAGAGGTGTCGTCATCAAAGCTACATATCTGCCACAAACAAGAAAGTAGTGAAACAACTGAATTTTCTTGCACAGAAGGATGTGAGGGAAGGAAGAGAGAAAAATTGAGGTATACTCGCAGCGACTTGGTTCATCCACATCAGTCAGCTCTGTTTTCAGCCCACACCTGAGCTTGACCTGTTAAAGTTAAAAGGTTCACATACTTTGATATCATTACAACATTGTTGCATATAATTCATGTCCTGTTAAAATGACAAGCCACTTTATTAATCAATGTCAGACAAAAGATGATCAAGATAAAGGTGACCACAAAATGCACACTCCAACAAACAAAACTTCTAACAATGTATTGCATGCATTAAACTGGAGTGGCTTCTACCAAATGAATGATACAGGGATCCACATATCAAACAGAATCTGAACTTCTTATATCACCTAAAAACTAGAAAAAAGATTTTAAACATCTTCTGTATATATTAATGAGGACATCTGCAAGCAACTTTTTGAATGATTCAATACCTTTAAACTTCTATTAGGTCCATTCCAGCATCCCCGGCCATTTGAAAATAGCATGATGTGGTATGAGTTTTCAAATTTCTCCCAGTCTCTACATGAAGGAAAGCACAAGGAAACATTTATATCTCTCAGCACTAGGAAATTAAAACCAATAAAAGCAATAAGGAAGAACTACCATAAGCAGACACTAATTTTGGAACAGACCCGACATTATGAGCTTCAAATATAACTATAATCTCTAACCAAATCATTCTGATAATTTTGCACCATTGCTTGTATGTTGTATGTTCACATTTTTATAGTTCATAGAAGGGGGGTTCAAGTTCAGGAGACTATTTCTCATTCTCTCACCTTAAAGTGCCATGCTATCATCACATAGTCCTATCACCTATGCCTGAGGGACACATTTTCTCCATCTAGAATACACATTACGATACTAGCCATATGTAGTTAACATGTCCAAAAATTAAACTTTATCACTTATTTGATATCACATGAATATTTTTAAGAACTGCCTAAGTTTCAAATATGGAGTTATGCTTATAGGCTTGTCGATAGTAAAAAGATATAGTCCACCTCTTCCAAAAATGAAGACATTGCCCATGTAATATTACAACTTCACCCTTACGAAATTCTCCCAAGGGTTTTTTCTTTTCTCATTTGATACTTCTAATTTTTGGTGTTTTGAATTGATACGTTGATGATAATCATTTGTTTTTAAGGTGGCTGTATGAATGTTAATAGAAAAACAATTTTATTCAAAAGTGATGCAATCAATGAATTCAAATTACTGCTGAAGGAGGAAAAAGGGTAATAATATTGAACTGCTAAAAATACATCACAAAGGACCATAATTTGTCATGAGTGCTTACCCTAGTTGGGTTTTATGATAGCCCTCTTCCTGAACTGCTTCTTTAAATGGGCAAACTTTATAAACATACCTGAAATGAAGAACAATGGAGTCAAAAGCAGAACACCACTGAGAAAGTTATATTTGCCTACCTAGCGTTGTACGAGGAAAGAAATAGCAATCTCAACCATGGGAAACAAATGGAAGGAGAGGGAGGAGTTGATTGTTACTTGTCCTGCTTGGTTTCAAAGCATTGATCATACAACAAATAGAATTCCTTCTGTGTACCTGGAATTCAACAAATAGATTTGAACGAGCAAAAATAATTACTGACTTTTACATGCTGGTCAAAACAAAGATTAACAGTTCAATTCAAGTCACTCCTCTTGTGAATTACCAAAGTCATGTTTTAGCTTTTCTGTCAAACTAGATATCCTTGCCTCTATATCTGACAACCTTGCAGTGGCATCATCATACTCCTTCAGGATACGATCTGCATCTACAAAAATAACAATGCAAGAAAAAAGCATATTCATATGCTGCTTGTAACTAAAAGTGATTATATATAGGAACCAACTCTTGCCTAATTTATCCACAGGAGGTGGAGAAAAATTAACAAATGGAAATATGTTTTGAACAGAATCCTTTATCTTTTCCAACCATGATGAGCCACTGAAAGCAGATATGTCTGAAACATAAAGAAAAAGAACGTTAACAAGAATTTAAGGTCTAAAAAATAGCCAAAACAAGTTAGCTGAGGGAATGGATATCAACTAATATAAAAGAACAAAAATGACCAATCAGATAAATCTTTATATTCTTCTAAGCAAGACTTGTACATCGAATTGGAACCATCAAGATGATTTCCTATAGATGATTTCTTACCACTATTATTATCATAAATTTCAATATTAGAACTCTCTGAAGTATTGCTGCTGCCTCCATGTTTATCTTTCAAAGAACCAATTTCTTCTGCCTGGTGTCCAGTTGTTTCTCCTGTCCAGCGTGACGCAACAACACGGCCAAGCTCTTCTTTTGACAATCCCTCAATACTTTCAGATCCATCTTTCAACAACTCCATATTATTAATTTCATCTTTCTCAAGCTGAAAGCAACCAATAGCATTCAGGGTCAAATTTGAAGTTTTCTGTTTTAAGTGTCCAGCAATAATATATATAACTAACTATATTGACAAAGAAATTTTAATGTACACAATACCTTTAGAACACAGCTGTCATCTATGTAGCTATGCTGTTTCATAACTCAGGGAAATAGAAAAACAACAACAGCAAAATGCAACTAACTGGGGCAGCAAGAACTGCCAATCCTTGTGTTCTAGGAAGAGGTGATCCTGAACTAATAGAATGGTCTCTTGTATATAGTTCCTTTTCCTGCTCTATCTGGAACCAAATCTCTTATGGAATCCATAGAAACCTACCTTAAGAGAGGATTGCTCAAGGATATGTCAGAAAGCAGCTAGAATGAAAAAAAAAAAGAGCAGTTTGTCTACAGAGTCAAATCTTAATTAGCTCCTATTTAGTTTGGGAAATAAGAACAGGAAGAAATGATCATATATAAAGACACAGACAATGGATAATTTCATCAACATGAGGATTGGTTTCTGGTTTCTGCTACACTGACTTCAAAGACAAGCCTCATATTAACTAACCTTGTCTAGTGAAGGTTCATCGGATGATCCAATTTCACCATCATCTGAGATTGAGTTTTCCACTTTATCGGCATCAAGTTTCTCTCCAGCCTCATTTTTACCCTCAGCAAGTTTTTGAATCTTCTCTTCTTTTTCTTTCTCTAGGCGCTCATTTTCCTCCACCTTCTCAATTTGCTCCTTGTATACTGTGAAAAGGTGAAATAAATGAGAAAACATACTCAAAATTGTAAGGAGAAAATCTTTTTCTCAACACTGCATTTTCAGTTTAAACATCGTGGTCAAGGAGACTCATTTCACATTTGTAAGATAAAAGTTAGGAATTCATTCACAAATCATAGTCCAATGCCATGCTTTACAAGCAACACTTTTTAAGCAGAAAGTAAGTATCTAAGTTCCCCTTCATATTATGTACTTTGACCTTCAACCACAACCATCTTCTTAGATCTCCTAATGAAATTAAAACAAATCTTGATCAAGCAGTAACAAATTAATCTGCCTCCAATTATAACTATGTACAATTTTTTTTCATGTATTAATGTGTCCTGTTTGTTGCTTTATGCAAGTGTTATTTTTTTATATTTCATGGAATTGCAGAAGACCAAGACTATTGAAGCAAACGTGTCAGATCAAAGAAAATTGGAAAGGCTAGTCAATACTAAAGTGACTGTCACAATAATAATAAATGATTTGTTCTCATCCAAGAGAATTCAACCTTTAATTAAGAAAAGGACAAGGATGGTAGAGCATTACCTTTAAGCCGTTTAATGAGTCTTGTAAAAATTTTCTCCTCATTCTTTAGCTTCAATAATTCCTCTTTATCTTTGGCCATTGCACGGTTTCCTTTTTCAATTTCCAATTTCCGCAAGGTGACACCCTCTCTGTAAATGTCAATCTTTCTCTGTAGCTTGTCTCTGGCCACTTTGCCAGCCTCCCAGCATGTATTTTGACATTCCACTTTACCATCATATTCATCACTCCCATCACAGCAATCTGTTATTACATCAAAGAAGGCTCAATAAAAGTAACTGAAATAAGTATCGGATCCAAAATATGCTCAAGCATAAACTGCACCAAGAAAGTATACATTTACTCAAAATGTACTAAATACAGCAATAAGAATTATGAATTACTTTCAATATATTGGAGAAAGCAAACAGCATTTCAAAAGAAAAAGATAGAATAATGATATGTTATTAAGAAAAATGGAGGGTAATATGAGTCCCAATCAAAATAAAGGTATAAATACATGGAACAGATCAGAAGAAAGAGAAGTATATAGCTAAATTCCTAACTTCAGCATAATATTTATTGCTAAGTGAGTTATAGTAATATTCTGTGTTATGGTTGTGAAAGGAGAAAGTAAACAGGCTTATTGGTAAGCTAAATAACATATCCTTACTGATAAATTCTTACTTCATTTCTCAAACTCAAACTTTGTGCAAGATAAATACGAAAATAAGAGCATGTACAAGAGAATTGACAGGAAAGCAAAATTCAAGTTTACTCAATTAAAAAATAACAGATGCATAAGTACACAGCCACTCATACCACAGATGCCATCATTAACTCTTGAGGAAGGTAGTGAAATAGGAAGATGTCCAGCATTCCAACAATAGAATTTCCCTTCGGGACATGCTGATGTTCCTGCAATTAAAATTGAAAATATAAACATCAAAAGACTTTCACAGAAGTAAAAACCGATGCATAACACTCTGGTATCCAGTGGGCTGCTAACTTCTAATGCAGTGAACAGCATGGACTATAGAACAAGGAATGATAAACAGGCATTAAAATTACTTGCGAAGACTGACATAATGAACAATATATGTATTATATCTCCTTTTGAATAGCTAAATTGGAATGTGCCAAAAACGACCGTTTAAATGTCTCTTTCTACCATACTCCTCAATTTAAGCAGGTCAGAGTCCATTATATGGATTCATTTCGTCCATTCTACTCTGCCTGGAAATAAAATCAAATAATTTTCTACCATATTCATCTGAAATAAGCTCCACTAAGCAGATACATTCAAGTTTCTGTTTGTATTTCGTAAACTAAAGAGCTTGCCATTCTGAACAGCGAACAGTTTGTGCATTTTTAAGAAAACCCATGAACATAAAAATTATGATAACAGGAACAGGCTCAAACAAAATCAGGATTCAAAAACCAACAATAAATAACAAAAAATATCAGAACGAAGAGAGGACAGAAAAGACCTGGCTCGTCAGTCCCATCAGGACAATCACAGAAATCATCATTGAGTTGAGCTCTAGTGAACTTCTTGGATCCATTTTTGCACTTTATAGTCTCCGATTTGAAATAATTTTCATCTGGGTATTGTTTATCCGTGCCAAATACAACATCATCAGCTCAAGATACCCAAAAATTTAACCCCCAAAAAAAAAAATATAATTAAGGGGGAAAAAAGGCATCCGTTTTAGACATTTGCGTGCATATATATGCTTGGGTACCTTGAGGGGGAATTCCGAGCAAGGAAACGGAGGAAGAAGAAGATGATTTGGCAAGAAAAATCAGACAGAAAATGCCAAGCAAAAGAGAGGAGTAAAGGAAATCAATTTTCATCTTGAATATATGATATTACATCTATCTAACAGAAACAAATCTTCAAAAAATTGTATAATAATATATATTTAAAAATACACCAAAGATTTGTGTGTCAAAATTCTGATTTATTGAAGCTGTTAGCAGTATAATTTGCAGTATTTAATAACAGATTTCCATGGGGATTGGGGAATGCGGTCCTCTGCAATGTACAAACGACACCGTTGATAGAAACCAAGGAGGTAAAGGATTTGTATTCTCTCTCCTTGGCACTGAAAGAAATAACAAAATCTTACGGCTCGTCGTTTTGAGAAGGGAAATTTCATTTGCAATTTTCACTCCACACAAAAATTTGTAATGATTGATTTATATGATATATTGAATTGTTAATAAGATTGAAATGATAAATTATGTTGTTAGATTCATTAAATAAAATAGATTGGACTATAAAACATATATTTTATGAAACGAGTCATTCTTAATTTTAATTTATTGCAAATAAATTATTAAATTTTAAATTCAATGTATATTAATTTTTGAACTATATCTTATGAAGCGAGTCACCCCTCACTTGACCAAATTAACTCATAATAAAGAACATAATATATAAATAACCGAATTTAAAATTTGAAAGCTTATTTTTACACTAAATCAAATTTGAAAAAATAACTTTTTCTATATAATATTACGATAATTTGCACCTTTAGCATATATGTAGCCCTCACATATAGCTTTGCCTTTAATCGCCTCTCTTCAACCAAAATGCCCAATTCAAGTATGCAATCCATTTTATCATAATCCAAGAAAAAAATGATTTGGGTACTTTCTCTATGATTCAATCTCTTTTAATTTTCAACAAACCCACAGCAATAAAAAGCCTCGACGGATGTAGGCTAAACAAGCAAATCTGCAATTCAGATTCGCCACCAGTTAACGTGCATGCGACAAAAACAAGAACAAAAGCATTTCTTCTAAATAAAAGAATTCATACAAGAGACAAGATGGTGAATGATAATCGCAATTTATATGGATCACACCTTGAAACTGATATTTCTCCCATTATAATAACTGCATATAACCAGATACCAAGCAAAATTAATAAATTCTTGTTTCCTAATTACAGAATTAGTTGACAATAGTATTCCTATAGCACTTCATGATCATTAAGGCCTACAAAGCCATGTGAAGCAAAGATAATGGTAAGCATATACACAAGCATGCGTCGTTCTCTTTCTGTGCATCAGCACCACGCACGAACATGCGGAGTTGTGTAGTTTACAAAGTTGAGGAAGTTCTTGAGCTGTGCATCTTTTTATCCTGTGGAGGAGGTGGTAGTGAAGAAGAGGAGACTGCTGCATGGTAAGAAGATGAAGCAAGTTGAGCTAAGGCTGGAACAGCACCACCTGTAAATTTCCAAAAGACTGTTAGCAAAACAACAAATTTTTACTGTCTCCAAATTCGTTTTCCAACCCCTAGTGTTTAGGTATATGTGGAGAGAGATGCACAGGCAGTCAAAAGCATCGAGACAACTAATTTGTTGCCAATACAGTGCTTCTGAGTCTAATTATGATATAACTCCCACATGGATCAAAATTTGGATTCAAAAGAAAATATGATCCTAGGGCCTTACTTCCAAAGTTTCAAGTCAATCTAATCTATGAGAACGTACCCAATCCCACCCCTTCTTCTAACTTGTTCTCAGGTGGGTTTACACTTATTTATGTTCAATAAGAACATATTTAAAGCCACTTCCCTGTAAACCTAATTAGATTTCTCATGCTTGTAATTATAAATCTTAAGTAATAAAAGATTTCATGGAAAATATTGCTCACCAACTAAACCTGCAAAGGCTGAAGAGAATACTATTACAG
>CATIWF010052402.1:0-21759 GCA_949630135.1 Balakata baccata
TAATTTTATCTGTAATAGTTATATTTTTGTTCAATATCTCATATTTTCTCTCCATTTTGAAAATAAAATAGAGAATAAAAAATATAAGTTATTTTATATTTCCTATTTATTTTTCCCTTTCCAAACAAGATAAAATTAAGATATCTTCTTATTTTTCGTATATCAAAACAGTTGGAGGTAAAAAATAAAATTTATTTTCTATGCACTTCTCATTTTCCTTCCAAACATAATAAAATAACAATACTTCTTCTTGATTGTATCTCAGTATTTTCCTTTCCCGGTATTTTTTTCCCTCCAAACATAGGCTTCGAGATACTCAAAGGACATCTGTTAGGCGAAGGGAATAACGGAGTTAATTATAACAGCGGAATCATAACGCATTAGTGTTATTCGTGCAAAATCAGAGTAAATGAAATGGGGAGTACATAGAGAAATATAACAGTAATATCTGGGAAGAGAATAGGGGCATGTCCTGATTCCTGACTGCTACTGACCTTCTTCTGTGACACAAACACATTTATCAATTATCATTTGTTGGTTTCCCATTGGAAAAGTGATCTGTCAAAAGGCAATGAACTACAGCTGTATCCCACCATTCACATATGATAATGATAGATGGTGATGATCAAAGGCATTTGTCACTATCTTAAGTGCAATGTTAGCATAAAACACGGTGTCGTTTCATATAGAAGATTTGGATGTTATAGTTATTTTATTAAAAATGAAGTGATAGATTAGAAATGGGAAGCAGAAGACAGCTAGAGCATGGTTGCCTAAATGATATATGAGGGACATAGACGTCAGTCACCAGTCATGCTTTTGTTTATTCTTTTGGGGTCCTGCTAAAACAAAAAAAAAATAATTGCTAGGGGATTGGATTGGAATGGAGTCTCGCAGATATTTTGTCATAGGGGTGCGAGAAGGTGCTTGTGCTTTGCTAATGTTGAGCTGTATTCTCATTCAGAATTCAATTTCAAAACCCACGGACGGACCACCACCTTACCTAAGCATTTGCCCTTTTGCCCCTTCGCTTTTATCCACAGACCCAACCCCCCCACCCCACCCCACCCCACCCAACAATTTGAGTCAATACACTCAATACCACCCCCTTTCGTAAGTATCCATAACGTCGCCTCCATGGTACTATCACTGTGACCACTTATTATTTAGACAATTGTTCATATTCTCAGATTTCATTTGCAGTTACTTAAATGCAAATAATCACTAGGTTATAATTCATTGATGTATTATGTAATTTTATAATGGGATTGGATTGAGGCTTTAGCTTTCGCAAGATTTATAAAAATTAAAAACATAAAATTATGTGTAAGACATTGAAAATAGTACCCCTTTCATCTAATTCCAAAAGGGGCGAGAGGATTCACAGCAATCTTAAGGCAACCCAACCCAATGCACTTAAAGCTGCAAATTCCAAGAAACTAATTTTGAGCAATCTTATTCACCAGCAATTGGGTCCATTGCTGCCTAGATGATTAGTAATCGGTTCATCTAATCATATACAAACACAATGTAACGATGGTTCAGATACAGAATATGAACTCTGATAACAAGTGATCAGTAGATCGGTCAATCTGATAACAACTAGTCCACATAAGCAATAAGGACCAAATGACTCCAAACAATGATCTACCTTTGATTGATCGATAATAAATGAGATTAGTTGATGCATGTATTAGAAGACCTAATGACGGTCGTTCCAATATTATCATATAGAAAGGAATCATCGCTCCACCCGAATATGAGAAGATCCCAATACGACAAAATCATCAATACACAGGCAATGCATTAAATAAGATGAGAAGTGATAGGTGAGACACATTAAATGCGTGTACGGTGTTGGAAAAATTGTGATTATGAGTCATTTTAAGAAGATAATTCAGATGGGTCTCATAACTCGGTTTTGAGAGAAAGACCTGTATATGTATTCCTTGATATGAGAACTATGAATTGATGTATTCATATGCTAAAAATGGAGAATGTGTAAATATAAATTGAAGCTCAAAATAAGTTTTTTGCTAAGAAGATATTAAGAGGAAAAGTGAAAATGAGAGTTATTTGTCCCACATCACTAAAATGTGAAGTTGAACTTGTATTTATATATTAAGATACAATCTTACATGAGTAAAAAAGTAGTATGGAAGACTCCCTCTTGCGCGTTCAGGCACAAGGGGGTGCAAATCCATGGTTCGGGATAGGTCAATGTGTGGGTGCGTGACCTGCGTACACGAATGTTGGCCCAAAATCTCTTAGTTTAGATGCGTACATGAATGTCGGACCAAAATCTCTTCGTTTAGATGCGTACACGAATGTTGGCCCAAAATCTCTTGGTCTACACCAAGCCCAATTTTTATATTTTTTTTATTTTTGGAAATTGAAAGCAATACTTTCATGTTGATCCACACGGAAAAATTGAAGCAACACTCCTTTGTTGATCCACGCGGCTAGTAGTCTGACACGGTTCGTGTTGATCCACATGGAAAATTGAAGCAACCCTAATTTGTTGATCTACATGGCTAGTAGTTTGACACGGTCTTATGGATCCACACGACCAGGCCTCTGCCATGCCCGTATGGATCTACACACCCGGGTCGTTGTGCTGCAGTGTGCACGCCCGTGTGGATTGTGTTCCAGATTAGTCTTTTAAGCTTCTTGTCTTTTGGATTTCATTCTCTAATATTTCAAAGATTAATTTCATCATTATTTGAGAATTACAAAGACATTATTGACAGCTTTTAAAAGAAATTAATCATAATTAATTTCATGTCTCATCCATCTAGTATAAATAAGAGTTTTTGGCTTGTGTTGTAAATAAGTTTTTGAAGAGTTGAGTTTGGTTCTTGTTGGCAAAGTCTCTTTCTTCCCTTTTCTTCTTCTTATCAAGTGATAGAGAGTGTGACAAATACTCAGTTCGCTGTAAGTAAGTATGGTGTGTTCAACAACTACTTTAAATCTGTTGTATCTCGGGAGACAAAAGCCAGTTATCCTAAATACCGGTGGTAGGAAGCGAATTTGTCTTAAGAACACTATGTGGAACACGGACCTCATATTTGTTTTTCATTTCACTTGTCTTTTTATTTGAATATTGAATTAACAATTTCTCTTATTGTTGTTCTCCTAACATACGGCTCGACCTTAGCGCGTGATGACTTTCGTAAATAGTAAGCAAAATCTCATTATGACAAAGCTGACCAACGGCCATGTTAAGGAATGAAATGATTGGAATTGATAAGACAACTAAGAAAGAAAAAGGCTATAAAAACCCAAACTATACAGTCGCAAGACATGTTAACTTTAAAAACTCCAGCCCTATTCTAC
This sequence comes from Balakata baccata, assembly GCA_949630135.1. Classification (NCBI taxonomy): domain Eukaryota; kingdom Viridiplantae; phylum Streptophyta; class Magnoliopsida; order Malpighiales; family Euphorbiaceae; genus Balakata; species Balakata baccata. The sequence goes on from CATIWF010052402.1 coordinate 3,337, forward strand.
TTACATTCCTTATCCTCCTTCGTTCACTAACTTAAGCATCATAGTGGTTTTACCAGAACATTCTGATTAGTTACTCTCTTTGCCCTATTTAATCTTGCAAGAACACAGGCTTGGAGACCGGAGTTACCATTTGGGGCAGTGAGTCTTGTTATGGCTTAAGAAATGGGAGTAGGAAGAGGAAGCCTTCATACAATCGTAGATAAGATCGCATGTTCTACAATATTGGGCCCCAATGGTAGCCCTACATCTCCCATAAATCTCAATGCAACTTTAGAAAACGAGGCCTCTAACACTAAAGATGACAACCCATCCAACCTGTTACAAGTCTTATAACAGCTGACTACGACTGTTAACGACAAGAAATGTGACATAGCCCAGTTAAAAAGCCAAACACAAACACATAGCCAACCTACCACTCAGCCAAATGGCGAAGAAGAACACAACACCTCTCCATATGAAAAATCCTTTGACACAACCCACTCACACCAAACTTCACCTATTGTCCTAGAAACGCCCATAACCAAAGCAAATCTATACAACACAATAAAAAACCTCATGAAGGAATTCCAGCCACCAATGAAGCACATAAACATTGGACCCTCAGCGTGTACGTATCAGAGACAGTCCGGACATGGACATCAGTGGGCACAGACACAATACATCCTAGGTCCGGTATCCTAATTTCACTAAAATTAGTCATGTGTTTCTCCTTCAAAAATGCATTTTCCCTTCAAATTCCCGATTATTCATGCCTCTTCTGGAAAACTTCTCATTCTATGGTTCTCCCCATATAAACTCCTAAATTGATCAGTTAACTTATCACACATCCCTTTGTTCTTCGATTTCTCCTTGCCCAACTCCACAACTAACAAGCTCACCACCAATCTCTGCCTCTACCGCCATTGCTGCTTGTGTCTGATCATTGTCGCTTCGCTGTAAGTTATATCTTCATCCTTTTTCTTATATCACCAATTTGTGTCTTCTGGTCTGATATACTTTAATCCATGGGTCTAGAAGTAAAAAAGAATAAAAAATAGACAACTTAAATCTAAAGAGATGAAATTGTAGAAGACTCTTGAGGGACAACTTTGGGTTGTTGAACTTAAATTAATAATGGTGGTGCTAAGATGCATAATGTAATAATTACCTTTTGAAATTTATATATATTTTATTGTAATTGTTAATAGAAATAGGCTTACTTTGTAATTATTGCTATGTAATTATTATTCTGTAAGCCTGTAAATATTGACTTTGAAATAATAGAGGTCTTGCAATTTACTCTTTTCATAACTATTTACATGTATTCTACTAGTAATTGTTGCCTTCAATAAAAAAAAATGTAATTCTTGCCTTGAAATTTATTATATACTTTTTTTTTGTATTTCATATCAGTATTATAAATTTATAAATGGAAAATGACATTGCCCTTATTTAGATGTTAAGATATCACTTTATTAGTTTTTCCATGATTACATTTGAAAGAAAATTATTTAAAACAATGAATTATATTTTTTTAATTATTATGTAAATAATAAATTGTTGGCATGCAATTATTCAGCTGCAATGTTAGTTTAATTTTTTTATTTATTCTTTGTGTTTTAATTTTTTATTTAGGTTCAATTTTCACATTGAATTATGGATTCCAGTTCTGGAAGTACAAAAACTTTAAAATCTAGCCAAAGTAGTAAGCCAAAAGCTATGGAAGATGATCAAGTACCTTTGTGGAAATATGTTCAAAAACTTCAGACGACTATAGAGACGGAAAGAAGTTATAAGTGGATATGTAATTTTTGTGGTCAAGAAAAGCAAGGATCTTATACTAGAGTAAGATCTCATTTACTAAAAATATATGGGAAATGGATTGGTCCGTGTACAAAGGTTAGAAGTGAAATTATTTTTGAGATGAACAAAATTGAAGAAGAAGCCATTAATAGAATTATGAATTCTCAATCTAAGTGAGTTAGATTACCTACTAGTGGTCCTTCTTGTAGTATGTCTGGAAGTATTTCATTGCATTTAACTAATTTAAATGTCTCTAATGCTTTAAAGAGAAAAAAAGTAGATAATTCTCCTATTGGTAAAGCTTTTGACATGCAAACTAGAAATCAGTTAAATTTTGAAATTGCTCGAATATTTTACACTAGAGGGTTGCCATTTAATTTGGCTAGAAATCCTTATTATGTGAGTTCATATGCATTTGCTACTAATCATGTATTAGGTGGATATATGTCTCCGAGTTATAATAAATTGAGAACCACATTACTTCAACAAGAAAAGACAAATGTAGATAGATTATAGGAACCAATCAAAAGCACTTGGGGTGAAAAGGGTGTTAGCATTATTTGTGATGGATTGAGTGATCCTCAAAGAAGATCATTAATTAATGTAATGATTGTTACTGATTCAAATTATATGTTTGCTAAATATGTGGATTGTTCAGGCAAGGTGAACTATAAATATTTTATTGCTGATATATTGAAGGAGGTAATTGATGAGATTGGCATGATAAAGTGGTACAAGTTATAACCGATAATACCAAAAATTGTAAAGGTGTTGGAGAAATTATTGAAAGATTGTTTCTAAATATTTATTAGACTCTATATGTTGTGCACACACTTAATTTTGTTTTGAAAAAAATGTGTTGCTAAAAATATGGAAACTAATCAAGATACATATGAGAAGTGTCATTGGATAACTGAAATTCATGGGGATGCTTTGCAAATCAAGAATTTTATCATGAACTATTCCATGAGATTAGTTATGTTCAATAAATTTAGCTCTTTGAGATTGCTTATAGTTGCTGATACTCGATTTGCTTCTATTGTTGTCATGCTTAAAAGATTTAAACTTATAAGACATGCTTTAGAAATAATGGTTTTGAATGGGAGTTGTATGCAATATCGAGATGATGATAAAGGAAAAGCCAAATTTGTTCGTGATAAAGTGTTGGATGAGAATTGGTGGAAAGATTTTGGTTATATTATTGCTTTTAGTGGACCTATTTATGAAATAATTAGAGTTTGTGATATAAACAAACCATGTCTTAACTTAATTTATGAGATGTGGGATTTAATGATTGAAAATGTGAAAAAGATCATTTTTGAGCATGAAAGATTGCAACCCCATGAGTTCTCTTCATTCTATTCTTGTTGAGCATAAGGCAAAAAACAATACTCCACTTCATTGTTTAGCTCACTCACTAAATCCAATGTGGTTTTCTAAATTATTAATCCTCTTTTAATTTTAACTTTTCTTCTTTTAATACAATTGTTGTATTTGCTTTTTTTTTTTTTTATGATTTCTCTTTGAATGTATTATAGTGATAAATGGCTTCAAGAGAGAGAAGATAGATTAGCTCCTTATATGGATTCAAAAGTGTCATTTGAAAGAATTAGGTGCTTTAGAAGGATATTTTTTAATCAAGATGAGCGAGTTAAAGTTACTGATGAGTTAGCTAATTTTTCTCTTAAGACATGGCAATTTGGAGATCTGGATTCTATAAGTGTTGATGGCCGCTAAACATGCCAGGAAATAATTGAAATGGCTGGGCAAACTTAGTACTAAGCACCCCGAGAAAAGGGATCAAAGCAAATATTGTGATTTCCATCAAAATCATGGCCATGACATGGAAGAATGTTGGCAATTTCAGGATGAGATCGAATGTCTCATTCAGCTAAGATCCCTAAAACAGTTCATTCGATCTAAAGATAAGGGTCAAGATTCAAGATCCCAATAGAAAACTCCTTAGCAGTTAAAGAAAAAGTCCAAAGGAGAACCCTCAGCCTTCATCAATGTTATCACAGGAGGAATCAACCTATTCGATCATACACCCAAAAAGAGGAGAAAAGACATTCGTACCATATCCCCCGAAAAACCTCTTGGTCCGATCAACTTTTCATAATAGGATGGCCGATGGTTGCCGTAGGGACACAAGGATGCACTAGTTATAGATCCACAACATACTTCTAAAAAGAGTCATCATTAATGATAGTTACAAGAAAAATTTTCAAAAATGGCAAAAAAACTCCTAAAATATTACAACAATATTTTCATTTAAATTTTTTTCAAAATTACCAAAAGTGACTAAAAATATTACAAAAATATATATACTCAAAAGATCACCCCAAAGTATATCAAAAAAACACACATTCAGAAAATATTCGGTGTATTTTAGATATGCCTCAGTATGCCTTGGTTCAGTATTCTTTAAGAATATTTTAATATACTTTAAAAATACCTTAATTGAATTGTCCAGATTCTCACTAAAAAAAATAATAGATAGCCTTAATATTTAATTTAGATAAAATAAAATAAGAAACAAAATTTATTATTGGAGAAGCTTAATCTAATCTGTAAACTAAGAGGAGAAAAAATAGTAACGTTACGGTATTAAACTAATGGATTTCATCTCCAATACATCAATAACTCGACAACCAAAAACAAGACCTGGACTCAATTTATATTTGAACCATAAGAAATCCAAATCTAAATATTTGACTCAACACAGCATTCGAAATCACCATCTGAAACATGAATTAGTATTTCACACTTACGAGTTCAAATTGCTATTGAGTCGTACCCTAAATTTTCACACTTAACGATAGAAAATTGGTTTCCTAATAAATATTGTAGAAAGCAAATTTCAAAGGAACCAACCCGTTTCTCTCAGCTTTGATCTACTACCAATCAAATAAACCTGATTTTAGGTAATTAACACATACCGAGTTCTTTGTCAGTGCCCAGTGGGAAAAAGGATGAGATGCATGCTTGTAAAAGTTTTGCTCTAGTGACGCCTGAAGAGTTAGGCAAAGAAGAAGAAATCTCTTGTGCGTTTCATAGCGAAGAAGAAGAGGAAGGGAAGATGAAAATTTATAAATTAAAAAAAAAAAAACGTAAAATTGAAAAGTGACGAAAAAAAAAAGTGTAGATATTTGTTAAAAGTTCGTAAATAGTATAGTTTCTTCTGACATCCAATTTTCTAACTGCTGACTTGCATTACTTTGCATGATCAACAACATTAACTTCTTAAATCGAATGCCAAGGGCCAACATTCATATCAAATCTAGCTTTCAAAATTCTTACCCTATTTAGACTGGAGGCATTCATTTGTAACTAGGTGACAACCATATTTTAACCACACAAATGTTAGACCAAAATCTGTCTTCATTAGTTTTCCACCACCCTCATAATGATAATGATGAAGACATTGTGAGCAACATGTTCATAGTTAAATCCATTAACTCACAAAAAAGATATTTGGAACTAGGGAAAATAAATCAGGCAAAAACAAAGTAATATGATAACGAAGATTTTGGTTAACAGCAAAAAAAATGTGGAAATGAAACTGAATCTAGCAAACTTTTGTCAACCATTTATAAATAGATTGACAGAAACAAATAATCTTGTATCTAATTTCAACTCCACCAAGAGTTGGGGAAGAGTTTTACAGTGACTCGAAGCTGTATGTGGTGAAGCTAACTATGTTCCCTTGATGTCAAAATTTCCAACTCAACTCGAAGAGTCGGCTATAGCTCAGAAACCTTTAATGCTTCAGTTCTCACCTATACTTGTCGGAAAAGGAATAAGCAAAATAAAAGGGAAAAAAAAGGATAAAAAGAATAGTTGTCTGTTCTAACATATGACAAAAACTATTTCCCTGTATATCTAATTCAATTCTGCTAGAAAACAATGTTCACTTCCTTTTCATTCATCTCGAATACATGATCTCTTGCATCAGAGAGAGCACTCTGCATAAAACGAGTTTATTCATGCAAACACACCAAAAGTGGACAAAACAAAAAACAATTAACTTCCAAGATTTGAAAGATAGAGAAAGAAAATATTACCTGCCCAAACTTTGTGAGGAAGTTATTTGCAAGGTTTAAAGAGGTAATTTTCACATCTTCATTAGCCTTGAGTGCTTGAGCAATAGCAAAAGCGCCGTCATCCTGTACAAAATATCAATATGAACTACATAGCACAATGTTTTCAGGATGTGAATAAAAATCCAATAAAAGAGCAATTGTTTACTCTTATTTCATTGAATCCTAAGTCGAGCTCTGTCAAAACTTCATTGACCACTTTCAAGCTGTGAGCAAGGCAGATAGCACCCTGCAAATATTTTATGTAAGGAATAAAATAATACTGAATGACCCAAAAGCCAAAGAAAAAGGCATTTGAATGGACAAGAACAAACTTCATTTCTAAGTCCATTTCCTCGCAAGTCTAGAACTGCTATAGTGTTATTGTATTTCAAAGTATCAGCAATGTACTCTGCGCCTTTTGCTCCTATCTGCAATACAACTTCCATGTCACAATGTTATGAAAAGTTAAGTAAATGGTTCACGAATGTACAATACACAGATGTATATGGTTATACCTGGCACCAACCAAGCTTTAATGCCTTTATGTTTCCATGGAATTTAAGAACTTCAGATAATGCCTTGACTCCATCAGGTCCAATAGGATTATAACCAATTTCCAACTGTCAGGGGAAGAGGATTGTCATATCATACTACTAAGAATTAACATCATCCAAAATTAAAATTTAGAAGAATAAGGAATACAGTTAAATCAAGATAAAGGACTCACCGTTGTGATGTTGGAGTTATCTTTTAAAACTTGAGCTATTTCACTGATCCCCTTGGCATGTATGTTATTCCCGCCCTGTACAGTTGACAGAAATGGTTTGTCAAATAACTCTTCAGGAAGAAATTTGACGCATATGACAAGAGATGAGTACAGAGAAGCAGTCTCTTCCCACCAGGTCTATAATTGCCATACTCCGGTTCTGCTTTAAGGCATCTGCAATCTTTTCAGCACCCTGCTAAATACTCAGAAAATATATCAACAAAGTTAAAGTCCAACTCAGAATGATTCACTAGCATTAACTTGATTCAAATGTAACCAATAATTGAATAACTCATGGATAATCAGTCAGTAACTTCATCACCTCATCACCTATGTCATTCATGTACATGTTTATCCAGAACAAGCTCTTGCTCTTCCTGATATATTCAGCAACATGGAAAGCTCCCTTTGCGCTAAGTGAATTGTTGCCAAGGTCTAGGTGGGTAAGTTTTGCTGAACGGCAAACATGCAAGTCAGACTAATGACAACAAACGTAGCTTTTTTTTTGTTTGTTTGTTTTTTTCAATTCAAACTTATCAACTCAAAATGACAATTAATAGAGAAATAAACACACCTTTGCTGGAAGATAAACCCGACATCAAGGCACGGACTCCTTCATCTCCAATAGAATTTCCTTGCAAATGAAGTTCCTGAATGAAAATAAGTCCAGTATGAATGTAATATTAAAAACACCATGCTTCCATATTAAAAACCAAGAAAGGCACCATTAAGAAAGAACCCTAGTCCTTGAGCCAAAGATAATGTGATGTACCCGTAAAGACTTATTCTCCTCGAGTCCTTTAGCCAAAGCATTAGCTCCCAAAGCACCGCCGTAATTGCCACTTAAGAGTGATAGAATGTCAGCAAGATTCCAAAAGTAACATAAAGAAAGTGCACCACTGGAACTATTTATCTAAAGCTGTTCAAAACCCAGCCAGTTAATTTAAGGTTTTTAATAGAAAAAAAAAATTGACACTCTACTATAATATGAAAAAAATTTGGCACTCTACTATAATATCCCAAAAACAAAAAAATGTGAAACTAAGAAAAAATCTGAGAACTTTTACTCACTTGAGATATATACTTCGTATAGTGGAATTATCCAACAATGCTCCAGCAAGACATGTAAATCCCTACTTCCAATTCCAAAATGAAATCATAACCATATGAATTTATCAATTTTAGCAATCATCTCAATAAAATGCTGAGCTAACTTCATACAGAATAATCAATTATGTTGTTATTAAGTTCAATCACTCGCAGGTTTGCATTTTTCTTTAACAAGTCTGCAATAGCCTTTGCACCCTGCAAAGAAAGTGAGCAACATTTCAGGCACATGAAATCTGGATTTAGTTAAACATGCTGACAGTGGTGACTAGCTCGTGAAGGTAATTGTCAGGCTGAAGAAAAAAGTATGCTAACCTCATCGCCCAAGTCAGTACTGTTTAGCTGGAGCTTTTCAATACCAGCATTATCTACTAATATATCACACAGGTTCTGTTTGCAATTAAAAAAAATGTTATCACATACAAAATCATGAACATAGAAATCTATAGGGTTGAATCCAAACAATGATGCAAGGAAACATTAAAAAACTTGACCAGGAACAAACTCATACATTAGTATGACAATTACTCTGAAGACTGTGAAGTGATGAAAAAGAAAAAACGCTTAAAACTACATAGAGCACCCAACATTGGTTCTTTTTTACTATGCAACTATGATCCTTTATAACATAGCATCACAAGTCACATAGTGCAAATTACAAGAATAGCTCTGTCACATGATCACTTTAGGGTTTAAAAGTTTAAATGATTGAAATACCATAAGCAAGACAACAAAAGAGGGGAATGATAGCATTCAAAAGACAAAATAACTATATCAATTTATCCATCCTTTTAAAGAACACTGGAAGCTGTGCAATAGATTGCCTATCTGAGATCACAAAAAGAGGAAGTTAGATTTTTGCAAGTACATTTAAAAGGAGATCCACAGCAAAAATTTAAATAATAGTAATTTAAAACAAAAGGACTATCATCCTAACTCCAAGAATATGATACAATAAATTGCAGCAATGAATATAAAACATCCACTGCCATTTACAATCATGAGATTGTGATTAGACAAAACTTATGCTACATTAATGTATAGCATTACCTAAAAGACAGCACATATTTAAAAAGAGGAGCATACATAATTGGACATGGACTGACCTTAGCTCCTTGATCTCCAAGAGGATTTCCAGACAAGTTCAGAGACTTCAATGCAAAGTTGGATTGAAGAACACGATCAAAAGCTTTTATTCCTTCTGCAGTTATTCCATTTGCAGCAAAGTTCACTTCCTCTAGAGTCTGAAAAACATGAAGATGCATTCAGATAAATTGCAAAGGACCAATTTTTCCAGTATAAGAAATCAGCCTACTGAAATTTAGATTACACTTATAGTACAAAATAAATAACTAAAACTATGAGAATCATAAAAGTGCTGCATAAGCAGTTGAACAAGTACAACCTGATTGTAAGCTATGCTCTCAGCAAGGAAATATAGCCCTTCATCACCAAAGTTACACCCTGCCAAATACTTGGACGGTCAAGATCAAGCAATGCATGAGTTAATTGAGTTTATATTACAACTATAAATTTCAAAATGTTAATAATCCAACCAGAGGGGGGAAAAAAGCCTGGATTCAAAGAAAACAAATCCTGTTGATTGCATTTAAGATGCCAAGTTGATGCAGAACACACAGAATACAAATCATTGTTTGAATCAGCATTCTATTAATAAGTTTGTGTAGTTTTACAGTAAAGTCTATCATGATAATTTGCACCCTCATAGTCACATATTGAACATCTACTGAGGAGTTTATTATATATTTGTATCTAAACATATTGCCTTAAATGCATCAGATGTCAAAACATATATATTTTCATTAAAGGGGCCAATTCCTTGAGCATTTTATGGAATTTTTCAATGTTTGATGGATATAATTGAAATTGTAGGATAATAATTTTAACTGTAATGTGATTTCAACCAGAATTAGGAGGTGATAACTGATAACCAATAAACCAACAAATTCTAGTTGAGACACAAGACAAGTTTTCTAATGTATTTTTCTATAAAAGATATCATCTATTCATTTATCTTGAAAATTTGCAGGAGTTTGGATCTAAATTTCCATTTTCACCAAATACTGAGCCCCTAGTCCCCAACAATTCTATAAAAAACTACAAATTGTTGTCTCCAAGACTGTAGTGTTCACATTTCTGGCACCACATCAACCACTCATATCGCCTAGGTCCATTCCTTTGAAAATGTTAACCCTTTTCAGACAATAAAATATTAGATTCACATCAACTACGAGCATATAAATCCCTTAAAATTGTGATACAGTCTGTTTTATGATTATCAACTTAGGACATTTTCCAAATATCATAAAGGGTGTAACACAGTATCAATTGAAGAAAGAGCTATCATGCCTAAAACTTTGTATTGACAATATAAGACTTTAACCCTTAAATATAGTAGAGAATGATAAAATATTAAAATATATTACAATAGAGGACAGTACAGAACGTAGAATATGAAATTATATCCCAAAATTTTAGGTAAATCAGTAGCATCCAAATACAGAAGCATCTCTCTCTGAAATGAAGCATTCTAAAAGAATTTTTCAGTTGTTTCTCAAATTTATCAAAAAATAACTTACCTGACATGTCAACGGCGCTAAATGACCTAAGTTCTTTGGCAAATTCGTTTAGCTTCTGCTTGGACTCTCTGTCAATCTTTGCAGTGAGACCGGGAAATAAATTTGTACCGGCCGCAAATGACCAATTCATTCCTTTTGAAGGAGATTTAGTTTCCGCCAATTTTGTTTCTTTTGGCTTTGGCATCATGACTTTCTCCACCAATTTCCATAAAACTGTCAGCTGAAGACATAAATTAGTACTCTTAGGAGAAACAAGAGGATTAAATTGATCAGTGTCCACTATGGCAGCGACAACGACTCGTAGAATTCACACAGTTTAAACACCAAATGACTATTATTCAGCGATAATTACCTCAGATACTAATATTATAAAGATGCTCTATGACGTACAAAATGCTTCAAAAATGAAAGAGAGTCAAAATTGTTGACAGTAAAGTTTCCATACCGAAAGTAGCGACGAGAAAAGAGCCGGCAGGCACGACAAAGGAGGTAATCTGCTGAACAGGAACGATAGGAAATGCACTCTCAGCCTGAGACTCTCTGTACACTCTCCGTCCACTCGCACGCCGCCGCGAACCTCCATCGGCGGCCGCCGCCCTCACAGCTAGACTCCTAAACCTGAAACATCTTCTCCTACCAGTAAACGACGACGCAGTGTTAGGGAACGATAGTAGCAATCCGTGAGCACGATAGCAGGAGCCGGAGCTGCAAGAAGCGTCGGATTGCAGCCTAAGTGGAACCTTCAAATGAAATATGCAGAATTGTTAGTCGATAACTGAGAGACGAAATGAAAGAAGATGAGAGAACAACGACTACATTTTACCTTAGGATGAAAGCAGAGGGAATGAATAGAAGCAGAGCCCATAGATGTAATTAGTGGCTTTAGATGCGCATAGGGGTCAACGGATTCTCAGCACGCGCTAACTGGAACTGCAGAGCAGAGAGCTAGAGGATATGAAGAAGCGGCGATTTCCGGTGTGTTCTAAAACCAGTACTAGCGTCGGTTTTGGGGATAATTTTGCAAATACTATTACAATTTGATAACAAATGTTTTAATTATTATAATTTGGCTTCTAAAATTTTTAATAATATTACCATTCGATATCTAAATTAGAATTTTAGTTAAATAAGATAATGTGTCAGTATGTTGGTATACCATATTAGCAGATCAATATATCGGTAAATATATCACATCAGTTTTTTTACTAAAATTTTAATTTGAGTTTTTGGTATTAAATTATAACAAAATACTTTTATTAGCTGCCTGGCAGATTTCAGTCTATGTAGCATTATAGACAAAAACTCATTTCAAGTGTGAAAGTAGAAATTTTATAAATAAATCAAATTTATATACCTATAAAAAATACAATAGCATTTTTATAAATATTTATTATATGTCATCAAGCAAATATTTATTAATTTATTAAGAAATATTTATTTGTTATAAACTGAAAATTTATTACGAATAAAGTAAATGTTCATTAATTTATTCATAAAAATTCATTTCCATAAAATTAAAGATTCCTACCAATAAAATAAAAGTTTATTAATAAAAATTTATTTGTTATAAAACTGAGAGTTCTAAATGAAGTAAATATTTATTATAAATAAATTAAAAGTTCATTATGAATAAACTAAATCTGAATATTTATTATAAATAAAATAAAATTTTATTAGTTTATTAAAAATTATTCATTTTTATCTATTAAATTAAATATGTAAAGAAATAAAAATAAATATTTACTAATAAATATTTAATTTATTTATAATGAATATTCAATTTATTCGTAAATTGTGATGAATATTTTTCAATAAATTAGTAAATTTTTATTTTATTTGTAATGAACATTTATTAATAAACTAATAAATATTTACTAATAAATATTAATTTATTCATAATGAATCTTTAATTTATTCGTAATGAATATTTTTTAATAAATTAATTAATACTTATTTTACTCGTAATAAAATTTTTTTAATAAACTAATAAATATTTACTTTATCACATACTATGAATATTTATAATATTCTCATTATTTTTTATATGTGCCAATTGAATTGTGATTTATAATGATCTGGAATCAGACTTCAAGATATAATTTACGATCTAGTTAGATTATTTGATTGAAAAACCAGTTTCAGTGTATCTTCTAAAGCTGGATTTTTTTGAGCCGAGCCGGGCTAGGCCATTAATATAGGGAAAAAGACATGGATGTCCCCACAGAAATAGAGAAATTACACAAACATAACCGGTTGTAACATATTTACGAAAATATGATTTGAAGAATATATACATATATATATATATATATTTATATTTAAATATGATATATTTAATTTATATTTTCAAATTTATATTTTTGTTTTCAATTGTGTTATATATTTATTTTATTTTTATTATTTAATTATTAAAGAGGATTAAAATTAAAAAAGCTTATCATAAGATTTAATTAATTATACCATCCTAAATGTTATATGTAAGGTTTATTATCCAATTTTTTATAACAGTATATGAATTATAAAAATTATATAATTATATTTTTAAAATAATATTTTAATTTTTATATCCTGATCACATGAAAGATATATGTATGTTATATACATACCTGAATAATGTTGGACAATTTCAAATATCAAAACTAATAAAAATGTGATTGAATGTTGTGTTTTTCAATAATAATCAAATTTGAATAAATTAAAAAGTATATGTGAATTATATGACAATTATATATTGCAAAATTATTATTATTATTATTATTATTGTTGTTGTTGTTGTTGTTGTTGTTGTTGTTGTTGTTGGAAAAGATGTCACCACCACTGTGTTTAATGTTGATACCCTTCGGAAACGATATGCTGTATCACTTTATAAGTATGCAATTTACAAGCTGCAGATTGATTTTGTTAGTGATTCAAAACATTCAGGCAGATTAAAAGATCATGGAGGGTGCAAGAAGAAGCAAATTAACAAGTAGGAATTATGGTGAAGAGTTTTTTATGGAACATGCCGAAATATACTATGGGGATTGAATGTCAATAAAATGCATTTTTTTTTTTTTTTTTTTTTGGATATTGCATCCTTTGAAGTTGGTTTGAATTAGTTTGTCAATTGTTTTTAATTATTTTTGAACATTGCTTATATTCAATTTGGTTAAACAATGTTTGATGGTTAAATGAATATTATGTTATATTTATTATATATTTTCAATATTAATTAAATTAACATATAGGTGTCATATATCTAACTGCAAAAAAATAATCCTCCATATAATACATCCTTCATATATATACAGTCTACAATTTCAATCGCTATCAGAAAAATCATAAAGACTCCTTAAAATCTAAGTTACTTTTCACCACAAAATAGAACCTAAAATTTATTAGCCACTGTTGTAGATTGGAAAAGCAACAAAATAAAGCATAAGCACAAAAAAATCATATACATGATAAATAATTACCTAATGCAAAACGTGAGAGACTAATTAAAAAAAATGTCAATTAGATCGACTTTCTTTAACTTGATAAACCAATGTCTATGACATCCTTATAATTGAACAAGTTCATTTTGGTCTATTTCTACATGTTTTCCTATTATGTTCAACTTCTCAACATCTTCCACATTTGTTCTTGATTTTGTTTTCCCATGCAAGCCGAAATCTTCTTTTTTTTTCTTCCTGATTTGACTTTTCCTTTTGGTGGAAATACTTGTTTTTCTTTTACATCAACAGAAATTCCTCATGTACTTTCATTTGCAATTGGGTGTATATCTGCACCATAAGTCGCCACCATATTGTGTTTACTGTAGTATTCGGAACAATATTGATATACATCCTGGTTCATTACCCTCACAACGGCATATGCATGCTCACATGGTAGTTCATTCATCTGAAATTTATTACATGTGCAGATCTTGTGTTTCATGTCTATAATATATGATATATTTTCTTTTCATAGTTTGTGTTGCTGACCTGAAATCATAAGTTAATTAATGATTTATGTTTTATTATGAAAAATAGAATGCATATATGTTGAACATATGGAACAGAAGTAGTAATGTACTTGTAGTGTCTTTATGTTGATAGTTACTGTGAATCTCAAAGATTGTATGCAGTTGTCTAACAAGATATCTTTAGCCATCTTTGTTAGCTTTGTGAAGGTTCCTCTTACTTAATTTATGTTATTCCAACTCCAGTCTTGTATCACGGATCTCAAATATTCGAGTAAAGTTGCCATCGACAACCCTTTTGCTGCTCTAATAGCAGCATTCAAAGACTCAGCAATATTAGAAGTCATTGTGAAATATCTTTTATGGGTAGCATGCAATCGTGACCATCTTTGGTACCCTATTTGTAAGAGATAATGATGAATCCTTTCGTCAATTTTACAAAGTTTCTTCATATGGTGTTCGAATTGTGCCGTAGTATAGGCCTTAGCAGCTCCGATAAATGAATCTTTCATATTTCCAAAGTTTCTCTTAAATTTGTTTTTCAAGTTGTTGAGCAAATGAAATATACACACTCCATGTGCAGCTTCTGGATACATCCATAAGAGAGAGAAAAAATATTTTATAATAGATACATATATCAAAAAAATAATATCAAGCAACACCTATATATTTATTTTATGTATGTCTTCAAAGAACTACATATAATCCCCATCAATTAGAAATATAAGCATTAAATATATTATGTATATACTATACTACATTATATTAAATTATAATTTATTATACCTTTGCTACAGCTTTTTCAATGCTCTCAATCCTGTCTGATATTATGCACAGTCTCTCTCGTGAATCCAATGCTTTTCTAATATTTTTGAAAAACCATTCCCACAATTCATCGTTTTCTGAATCAACTACTGCAAATGCCAGTGGAAAGATCTTACCATTTCTATCTTGGCTACTTGTAGACAGTAGACATCCCCCATAAGTTGCTTTTGAAAAAGTACCATCCACAACTATAATAGGCCTACAGTATCTCCATCCTTTAATTGATCCATTCAAAGCCATAAATAAAAAGATGAAAGAATTATCTTCTTCAGTTTTTAATTCGACAACCGAACCTAGATTTATTTTTCCAAGCATGTACAAATAGCTAGGTATCTTCTGATATGACTCATCAAGTTTTCCTCTAATTTCTTCCTTAGGATTTTATTGAGACCTCCAAGCTTTGTTGTAAGTGATTTTTATGCCATAATCGGCGGACATGTCTCTGACTATGTCAACAAGTGTGTACATTGTCTTGACATTAACATATTTGGACTTTATATATTCACCTATAAGTTTTGCAGTAGCTTGTCGTTGGCTCCTTACTCTCACATTCAATGGACAACTATGCATATTGTTAAATTTTATGATCTTGAACAAACATGTTTTTCCTAACCGTGAGGCTCGCAACATCCATCTACAATTATCATCTAAGCAACAAATAAAATATTACCTATTGCATGATTTGTACACCTTGTATTGGAAGTGATTAGTCAATGCGTAATAACTCAGGGCTGACTTCAATGTGTCTTTGTCTTTGTATACTTGCCCTTCTGTAACTTCAGTCAATCATTTGTTTTCAATTACATAATATCTTTCTCTCCCCTTCTGTTCATCTACCTGATGTCTCTCTATGGTATCTTGAATGTTGTTCTTGCTCAATAAGTGTGCATATTAAATGAAACCCATACTTTGTTCACTTACCTCAATATTATTGTTTGAAAATTCTTCTTGTGTTGGTGTCCTCTGTTGCAGGTGTGGTGCCAATAACAATGCATTATCATTTTTTTCCATACTAATGCATAATGGGTATTTGGTGCTATATGTGTCGCTCATTTTCATATCTAAATAGAACTGAAGATTGCTATCATTTTCAACGCTCAAAGGTGGTTATCCATCTTTTACCCAGTAGTTTATCCGTATGGTTGTTTTTTCCTCTGTGATATTCAATTCATTTCTGATGATTTCCAGTAGATATTGATATTTACAATCTTTTGGTAGTACTTCACTGACCATAAAGTTGATATATCTTATATTATCGTCCCAAACACCTTTATGATGGATGAAAATTCGAATGGAATCCATTACTGTACTTTTAAAGCAAATATATATATATATATATATATATATATATAATTGAAATCATCATAAAACATAAAATATGTGTCATATATATGACAATTTTATTATTTTGTTAACATAGACAGTATATTTATTTGTTCCAAAATATTTATAGGCTAATGTTGCATATTGATAAGAATTCATTAAACATTTTCGACAGATCATCCACACATATAATTATTTAAATTTGCAATACTATATTTGTAATACATACCCCTGTTTTTGGGGCATGAAATAAAGTATATTTTCTGAAACCATTTCACACACCAAATATCAAAAAATCACATACCTAGTCGCTTTGTATGTCTTGTTTATGGGCACAACTTTGATTAACCTGAGTTTTGTTTTCTTTTTACAAATAATCACTTTTGAAACTAACATTCCCTACTTACGCTGCAAATTAAAAGCCATAAACAATTACACAACAACCAATAATCAATTCCAAATATAGCCTTTCTATTAACATACCACGTTTGAGGGCAAAAAAACGGTTACATGCACTGTTAAATATAATTATCATTATAACACCAAAAAAAAAGGAAATATAGATTCAAGATTCCTGCTACAATCATATCTCTTACTTTCGTATCCAACAAAAAAACTGTAGAAGTAATTTTCTTTCCCCAACGAAAAGATTATCACAAGTTTAAAGATTTTATCTTTTCAACTCTGTTTAATTGAAAAAAGATATATATTATAGAGATATTGTTCCAAAAGTGGCTTATTAATCTAAATAAATAAGTTTTACGACGACCCAATCCATTAATCTAACCATTCGGCTTTCAGGAATGGGCTATTTTTGTTTCACTTACACTTCTGGGCCTGATGTTCTCCTGGCGTAGGCCTATCTTTTGAGCTGGTGTCAAAAGATTTATAAATAAATTTTTGATGTCTACTAATTTCAAATATTATAGTCATTTCCTTAAATTACTATTAATTATTTTTTCAATTTTTGTGCAAAAAACAAATATGGATAAATTCATTAGACGGAGAGAATAATCATTAATTTTTTCTTTTTTTTTTTGGTTGAAAATTATTAAAGCTTTAATTTGAATAGTTGTGGGTAGATAATTTCTACAGGTACATACCAATGCAATATTTAATTTTCTTAGTTGTAATTACTAAAATTCTACAAATCAGGCCGGCAAAAATTAATATAATGCCATAAATATGTGTACTATGTAGTACATATTATAAATTTTCTTGGTTTGGAAACTTTCTTAGTAGTTTCCATATTAATTTAACATGTGCATTAGATAAAAACTAAATTAAAATGGTTATAGTACAAATTTTCCCCTAAAAAATAATCCAAAAGTCAACATCAAAGCAAATCTTTCTCTTTTTCCAATTATGCCCTTGGAGATTTTAAATTTTGTATAAAATTTGCTCAAAATTAACAAAAAGGTTACTAGATCTTAAAGAATGACACCTCATCATGCTGATTTTAAAACTTTATGGGCATAATTGATGGGGAAAAAAAAAGGTTGGGTTGACATTGACTTTTAAATTATTTTCAGGGACAATTTTGTACTATCACGCAATTAAAAAAAAATGATCGTACAACGAAGAGTTACCTGACGCGTACCGCCTCGGCCATAACGACTAACTACAAGGCCGAATTGGGGCAGGCAGGCCATGCCCAACTCCTCCACTGCTATATAAATCAAAGTCAACAACACATTCTCTACCCACACACCACACAAAATATTTATATTATACATCAGTCTCTAAATCTTTCAGTTATTTGAAATCAAGATGGCTTCTTCAAGGATTATTGCAGCAGCCTATTTCGCTATGTGGGTGGTGGTTGCTGTGGCTCATGAAGGACATGATCATGCTATGTCGCCTGGAATGGTTATGCCTCCAAGCCCGAGTGCTCCTCCTAGTTCAAGCACCTTCGTTTCTCCATCCATGGCGATTGCTTTCTCTGCTTTTTTGGCCTCATTCCTTGTTTTTGGCAGAGCCCAGGTTTGATTTTTC
>CATIWF010052415.1:0-13419 GCA_949630135.1 Balakata baccata
AGTGAAAAGTCATTTGGCGTCAATTAGGGTCAGTTTTAATGGTGGCGTTAAAAAGTAAACTCGTTAATTATTTAGTGTAACCGTGTAATTTTCTCATTGTTCTTTTAAAATTAGACAAATTTTCAAAATTATCAAAAAAAATTTAAAATATTACAACAATACTTTTATTTAAAGTTTTTTCAAAACTACTACAAGCATATAAAAATATTACAAAAATAATGGTATTCAAAAAGTCAACCCAAAATATATCAAAAAGTATACATTTAGAATACTTTAGGTATAGTTTAGAAATATCTAAGATATTTCTTGATTTGGTTTGGTGAGAATATCTTGAATATATTTTAGGAATATATTGGAAATTCTTTTGAAATACATTAAGTATGTATTAGAAATACTTAGGTAACATTTTGTAAATATTTTGAAAATATTTTATAAACATCTTAAATATACTTTGCGTGTGTCTTGGGAAGAGGGAAAATGAATTAATATTAGTACATGGAAGAAGCATAATTCAAGCTTGACGATGGCTTGGTTTATTGGAATTAAAGGTTGGAACATGAACACATAAGGCTGGTTTATCAATTCCAACCTGGGGAGGTTATTTGAGACATGTTTGCTGATATGGGTCCTTTAATTTGCAATTCCAGCAGCACAAAAACGTTTTGTGGTTATGATTCGAATCAGATAGCTTTAGGTATTTGACAATTAATGCAAAATTGAACAACGTTGAAGATCGCATTTATGCATAAAACATCGATGCTAGGAAATTTATTTCTCAAGATTGGTAAAAATCGAAAGCAATGAGAAAAGCTATAGGAACTTGAGAATGCTGTCATCAAGACTGATGGGGATGGTATCAGCAATGGTGATGGAAACATCGGAATGAAGTTTAGAATGTAGAGATTGAAGCAGTTATAGAAATCTCTGCAAGAAAAGGAGAGAGAAAAAATAAATAAAAATCACTTTTAATAAAAAAAAAAATGCTTATAATCTTTTAAAAAAATTTTAAAATTTTGTATTTCGTGTAAAATTCTTTTAAAATTACATCATTTTTTTATTTTTAAATTGTTTTATTAAAAAATTATTCTAAATTTAAAATTTTATTTATATATTTCTTACCTTTCGAAAAATCATTATAAATTTTGTCTCTTCCCTTTCACATTCTATGTTTCAAAATTATATCTTGTCCTAATAAACCTACAACAGCATGTTTTTGGAGGACAAAGTCAAATAAAGTCCAGCTTTGTTTAAATAATTTACTTTACTCTTTTTTTTTTTAACTAGAAAAAGAAGACACCTTAGAGATACATTTAAAAAGTCTAGCAGACCATAGACTACACAAAAAAATTTTTTTATACTTGTCATAAAAGCGAAATCACACCCAATACAGAAAAGAACTTAAACTCAATATTTTATCATCTAAAAAGCAAACACTCTTCTTTTCTTTATTTTTCATTTGATGATATTTTTTTAAGTACAAAGATTTCAGCTGAACATAGCCTGACGGACATTAATATTTTTTTTAAGTACAAAGATTTCAGCTGAACATAGCCTGATGGGCATTAATATTAATCAATCATGTAGTTTTCATAATAAGGAAAAAAATAATAAAACTAATACGAATATAAAGCAAGAATTTATTTCATATACATCAAATGCTTAGTTGGGATACTGTATAAGAGTTGCGAGCATACAGAATAAAACGGTCTGCTCCCATCTGCATATGAGTTATTGCTAAGGATAATTCCCAAAAACTGGGATCACTACAGGACCTGCTTACATTTGATCTCCTAATCTCTTCAGCGAACCACTTTGTCTCTGTTGCAAATGTTGTCTACAAGCACTTGGCTTCAATTTCCTCGAGACTGAGCCCCTTCGTCTCCGGTACAATGAAGAATATGAAAAGGAGAGACAACACAGCTATTACTCCAAATATATAGAATAATATTCCAGCACCCAACAATGCCTGTAACCACAAGTAAAATATCCATCAAAAACAATTGTAATGAAGAAGATGAGGCTTAATCTAAAGTTTTTTTAAATTAATGATGAATAAAGATGGCAATATTGCCTTATTAAGGACAAAAACATGGATTAATTTCATCTATGGTATCTAAACTTTGGTTTTATTGCAGTAAAATTACAAAACTTTTTTTATTACAAAAAAATCACTGATCTATGTTTTCATTTCACTAAAATCACTTCCGGTTAGTTTTCAGATACAAGTAACCGGAAAGCTAACGTGATGTGTCAGCTGACGTATCACTAAAAATTGGCGTAAAGTGATTATAATGAAATAAAAATAAAATTCAGTAATTTTTTTGAGACGAAAAAAAAGTGATTTTGCTACAATAAAAGCAGAGTTCAATGACCATATGTGAAATTAACTCCAAAAACATACATAATTTAAGAGAAGACTTCGCTGTGCATATAAATAAGCTAGTATAGTCAAGGACCTTCAAGGGAGAAAATGCAAATGTCACAATTGCATTTGCACCAAAATTGACAAGCACTGCTATACTAAGTCCTTTCCCTCTTAGGCGTAAGGGAAATATCTCTGAAATCATCAGCCAACCAATAGGGCCAAAAGATAACTGCAAAACAAATTTTATTAGCAACAGAGGTATAGATTGCTAAAATAGACCTATATTTAAAAGAAGATCATCAACGGAAAAGAAAACCTGTAAGAGCAAGAATTGAAGGAAAACATATTCATCACAGTCCAAAACTTCAAGCCAAATCTTGGCCTCTCTGTGACTAAAATACTGCTATATACATTATCTTAGCCTTTGCTTTTAAATAAACACCACAATTTAAAGGCCCAAATGCCAAAAGCAACAGATAAGTTCCTTTATCTTAAGATCAGATTACCATTATTTTGCAAAGCGAAGATAAACTATTTTCAATTTTCATAATGTTCCAGCAGTTTGATTTATCTCAGATGTTATCACCAGCATGCTCCAGATTTCTTGCACCATATTTCTCATAAATATCGTATTGAGAACATCATCTGAATTTAAAGTTTGGAATAGTATTTAGGGTTTTGGAAAGCTCATAACATATAATTGCAGTACTAAAGAACTATAATGATATGAGATGAATAAACTAGTATCTCAATCTTTTTTTTTTACCTTGCAGAAGCCAAAAAAAGAGGAAAGAAATTGGCTAACCAGAAGTTTGATGAGTGTTTAAAGTTTGATTCACATGGTTACATATTTTTGAGTTACGAGTAGTTATGTTGAAGCTTCATCTATGAGTTTAAAGGACCTGCTTAAAAATAGTCATTCATAAGAATTTCTGTATAATCATGCAATGAGCTGTTCTATACCTTTCTAATACCAAATAAAGTCCAGCATATTCTGGTACTTAATGATCTAATTCTCACTAAACAATACGTATATTGAAACTGACATCTTATGAAATCACAGTCACATTGAAACACAAAATTCTGGGATTGAGTTTTACTTCAAAAGCAACCATAAAATTTTGATTACCTGATAACATCCAACATATAAAAGCAATGCAACTACGGCCACAAAAGATACATCATCCAGGAAGAGATAATATGATCCCAGAAGGAATAAAGAGACCACCTGTTGCAAAAATAAAGGATATAATTCAAACATCCGTACAGTAAAAATACTTTCTCACCATCACTCTAGTTCAAATAATTAGATGTCCCTCCCTTTTTCATTCCTCTTCATTCAGTGAAATGAAGTTGAAGTATAACAAGAGGAAATTATGAGTCTATCTAACAGATTGGCCTCTCATATTTAATAAACAGATTACAGATTTAAAGTTGCCTTCGCACAGGCTCCACTCAAAATGTTGGCCACAAAATATATCCATTACATGAGTGGCTAGTGAAGAGAAAGAAGAGTTACCATCCCAGAAACACCACCAAGCAGCAAAGGTCTTCTTCCAAGTCTATCAACAACAAGAACAGCTGTTCCAGTCATAATCAACTACAAACGAAGACATTCAGATCAGAAATTCCAGAGAACAATATGGTACCTTTTGAATGGAAAACTGACTAAGTTAGATATCACTAAGAAGCGAAAAGAACTAAACATGGATCACTTAGGATGTTATTGAAATAATCTCATTCAGAGCTTCGCAAAACTTGGTGGAATGGAAAAAAGAAAAACATGCATGGAAAACTGCAATTTGCAAGGCAAAGTTTCTCAGAGTAGTCCTTCAAAGCAAACGATATTCTATGGCTTTCAGCAACGCCTAAACATGAGAAATACATGCATGCCACACTTGAAAATTTGATCAACATTTATGGAAGATTAGCACAAGAAAATGCACAACGGTAAATACACAAATAAGATCCAGAAAAATACAATAATTAAGAGGGACAAGATCAGTGACAATTCTGTTACTATTTAATCTTGATTACCCGAGATTAGTTAATTATTTAACAGCTTGAATTAAAAAACAATAATAAGAACAACAACAAGAGTCAGGAGGTTAGATTTCAAATACAAGCAAAATTGGTATTAGAGGTTTAGAACTCTTCCCACCAATTTCGGAAATCAGATACAGTACAATTAGTATGAATTCACCAATCAAATAAATGAATCTACCTTCAATACACCAAGTAAAATTGAAACCCGTGTTGCATCAATTGCTGCGGAGAATCCTGCACTCTATCAGATAATAATTGGTAAGGGTGAAGGTGCACTAAAGCTAACAGATGATTACAAGTAGTAACCATCCAGTTGCCTACTAAGGCTAACAGATGATTACGTGTAGATAACCATCCAGTTGCCTATCTTAAAGCAAATGGGATACCTGAAAGATAGATGCAGCATAATACAAAACACTTGGTTGCCCTGTGATCTGCCATGAAAATAGATCTTCTGAAGGCCAAAATTTTAAAAACCCAACATTTTATGTAGTACCACATCTGGTAACAAAGTTACCTGTTGAAAAAGAACTAATCCTGCACCAATGATAAGGGCTCGCAAGCATTTTCCCTCGAATATTTCCCTTAGTGAAACTTCTTTTTCGTCACCCATAGAAGCATCTTCACTAAGAATTTCTTCTACCTGGAAAGGAGCAGTGTTGCCAATAGCCTCACCCCTGAGTCGGGTCAAGCTACATATTACAGCTTCTTTTAAATCCTGCATATTCCCTTTCCCCTGTATGGCGCGTAATAGTAGCCATCTAGGTGATGCTGGTAGCCACCACATCCCAACTCCCATGATTACTGCCAAGGGTGCAGCAACTCCATACATGTAGCGCCAACCAGCTTTAGCAGTAATTAAAAGGCTACCTACTCCATAACCTCCCTGCATAACTTTTAGGTATGTACTTCATGCCAGCATTAATGTAGGAAAATATTAGTGAACAAAAAACAGAAAGAAAGGCTTCACAATGTGCTTATGTTGGCACCATACCATATAAAGCCTAGACTAAACTAATAAGTTACAACTAAGACTGAGGAACTTACAACCATCCCAAGGACTATAAAGAACTCTTTGAGAGAAATTAGTCGACCGCGTATCTGACATGGAGCTGTCTCAGCAATGTACATTGGTGCAGCATGCATGGCCTAAACATAAATAAATTTTATTATACTTTTTGCATGAAGATAAAGAAGCAAACTTACTAAATCTAGAAATTATCTAACTAGTAAGTTTCCAATTAACTCATCTTAATTTTTGCAAACATTAAGCACTGTGTTCAATTAAGGATTACAAGCATTTGAATAATTATGATTTATGCATAAAGATGCTGATATATTATATAAAAAAGTGAAAAGAGTATCAGACATTTTACCAATCCTATTCCAATGCCAAATATAACACGCCCAATCACCATGACAACCAAATCAGGAGCCAGAGCTGTTGCCAGTGCTCCAACAAGATAGATCAAAGCAGCCAGAATCAGCTCCCTTCGTCTTCCTTAAATTTAAATTCATCATTGCAAATTCACCAAGAAAAGGCATTATCTTAATTTTTAAATTTGTGGTTCAACACGTAAAATAACTAACCTAGAAAATCTGCAACACCAAAGGCCAAGACAGAGCCAATCAAGGCCCCATATAATGAGCCGCTGGTCTGAAAAACACAACACTACAAATATCAAATAGAAGAAAGTTTTGTTCATATTATTGAGCATTTAAGCAAACAAATGCTTCAAAGCAATGGGGAAAAACAGGGAGGATGCGATAAAGAGAAAGTAGCCAGTCAAGATTGAACAGTTAAAAAGAGCTAATATCAGAAAACAAAACAAAAAATGCGAAGAAAAGGAAACACTCACAATGAGCCCAATTTCCACAGAATTCAAGTTGTACCAAGAAATTCCACTTGAATCAGGTGACTGCAAGAGAAGAGTAAAAGGCCAATTAGTTTAGAAAATAGAAGAAATGATTTACAGTTCCATTTATAGTCATAATGACTTATGGTTTTAGCAGGCATGGATGTGCATATATTCTCTCTGTCTCTCCAACAAACACAAATAAATGGAGAAAAACACAGGAAATGTAGTCAATTTGCAGAATAAGAAAGTAAAAATTTCTATTTTTGTAACTTATTAAGTTTACAAAAAGCAAAATTACAACGAGAAACATGAGCTAATTGAAAATTATTTGTTTTCATCTATTGTCCTTATTCTCTTTCTACTGGAGTACACATGCATGCCACCAACTTTATATCAGTCCAGGCTCCAGCGTTCACCAAGTAAAATTGCTTGTAGGTAAGAAACCTATGTTACAGACCCATATTTTGGACAGAAGAAATTTCAAATCACATTTTTGAAGACTTTGACCCATGAGGCTATAAATCAGATAAATACACATAGAAACATATCACAGTAGGATAGAAAAATAAAAAGGGTACGCAAAAATGTAAAAGATCTATTGATAGCTCATAATTTCATCAAAGGCACACCTCTATAGACAGTGTAGCACAAGATGTTGCACCAATATCATACCCATATAAAAATCCTCCAAGAGCTGGGAATAGAAATCTGAAATCAACAACAGACTCCATAAGCATGAATTGGAACTTGTTAAAATGCATTGAGTTCTCAAAAAGAAACATTATGTAAATTTTGTTGCATATCCTAGCAAAGCATGAAGTTAATTTCCTTCCATTGGTTTGCAGAATTTTGGAAGAAACAATTAAGCAGAGACTCACGGAAGAATTGCAGCAAGAATGGAGTAATTCTCTGAGCTATTACCCCCATTAAGAAGAGGCTCCTCTGCTCCATCAATTTCATCTGAAGATTTACCTACCTGTTAAATCCTAAAACGTTCAGCAACTCAATGACAAAGTGAAAAATATTTAAACATCAAAATCAAATAACAATCCATTGTTTGGCTGTGCAAAAAGCAAAGGGAAAGAATATAAACACACAAGTAACACCGTTTGTTGTCTAATTTCAATTTCAGATAACAAGAAACAAATGCACAAAATTGAAGTAATGCGGTAAATTGTGTTTTCTTAGTTCATAAAAATCGAAAATTGAAACTTTATTTCCCTAGCTACATTTTTCTTCACTAGATTGAATGTATCAATGTGAATATTTGAAAACACATTTGATCATCAGAAGCAGAACAACCATTTGATCATCGATAAGAAAATGGAAGAGAGGAATATGAATTAAGCCATGACAGCAGATCTTATCTCATTCAACTTCAGTCTTTTTACTTAAATAAGCCTATATATATATATATATATATATATATATATATATATATATATATATATATATATAGCAATTGTTCTGGCGATCTGTGATTAACACTGTTTTTATGTATATACGCCAGTTTAACCGCCGATTTTACTCTCTCTCCGTACCATACGCGCAGTGTATCAGAGAATAATTTTTTTTGTGAAGAATACTAATTTACAGGAAACTTTGGTTTGAAAATGGAGGGTGGACGCAGCCGTCATTCGTACTGCCGTTTCCCAAAGAAGTTACAATTTTCGACAGCTATATTAACGCAATTAGCAGATTTTAGTTCCTATAAAGCTGCTTATATTGGGAAACAGGTTAAACTCCCCAGCTCAGCCATGTAGTAGAAACAGGGAAATATTTTTTCGTTCAGCATACATAGATAATTTTTTTTCTTTTTGGCCGTGGAAGAAAGAGGAAACAGAAAATTCACAAACTTTGGCTGAAAAACGAATCCCATTTGCAAGCAAAACTTTTTTAAAAAACTTGGTTTCCTATCTTCCCCAGCAGTTTAGTTTGTTTGGCTTGCTGGAAAACGCTAAAGAAACTAAGAAAATTTCAGCCTAACTAGCAAATTTGCGTCAAAATAAGGGGATAAAATAAACCAAAGCGGGTAAGTGACGCTTATCAAACGATTCCATTTTCATCCTTCTTTCCTACTTCCCCGCAATCAAACAAACAAAAACTAAAAAACTATTATTTTTTTTTATAAAAAAAAGACAGGAACCTTTCTCCGAGAGGACAAAGAGGGGAGCTCAGGATCGGACGCCATAAATTTCCACCTCTGAAATATATTTCAGAATTATAAAAATAAAATATTAACTGAAAAAAATATTTTAGAAAAAAACAATTCAACTAAAGTAACTCCTTCAAATCTTCAAATCAATGGGGAGAAAAAAACAAAGAGGAATAATATAGAAAACTTGTAAGATTTGAAAAGGGAGGTTGGGTATGGAAAAGGAGGTAGAAATGCATGAAGGAAAATAAGCTACCTATGGGTGAGTTTACTAGAGTTACCCGTGTACATATATAAGTAATATTTATAAAATTATTTTTATATAATTGCCGATGTAAAATTATATAATTATCAATAATTATATAACAAAAATTATAGAAATACAGGTAATTGTTAATAATTATATATATGAAGTTATTTTTTTAATTTTTTATGATGTCGGGCAAATAATATAAAAAATTGAAATAATTATAACTTTTATTTTTTTATTTTTAAATATCGAGACTTTTTTGGAAGAAATTTAATCAATTTGATTTGATATTAATATAACACTTCGAATCTAATTTTTTTTAATTTGGCTATTCTAACATGCATTAATATGTATAGCTTATATTTATATTTTAAATAATATGATATTTAGCTTTTTTGAAATAATATAATATTTAGTTAAAAAAATATTTAGATCTATATAGAATCAGCCTATCACAATAAACTAGATTTTTGTAGATATATCTATATTTGTGCACAACTAAAAGTATATAAATATATCAAAAAATTCTAAATTTGGATCAATATAAATATATTTATCCAGAATTAGTAGTATGTATACTATGTTTATGCAAATATAACTAATTCAGTACAAATATACTTCTAATTATGAAGTCATTTATAATACTTGATCAATTCAGATTTATTTTTAAAAAAATTTAAAATGTTGTATATACATTTTAAATAAGAAATAAATTTAGAATGTACTAAATTAAATTTATCTTAAAAATATATTTAATATATAAAAAAATATATATTTAAAAGTTAAATTTAAAAAAAATATATAGCTTTTGTACCGTTAGTTGGAAGAAAGGAACAAAAGTCGGAGAAATGACGATAAGAGAGCAGCAGGTACGTGGTTTGGGTTATTAGTCGGTATCAGCCTAGAAGATGCTGCATGCGTCTATTGATGGCGCGAGGGAGAAAGTGTAACGTGGCGATATGCCTTTTTTAACCACGTCAGTGGTGAGCTGGACTTTTTTTTAATAAAATTAAAATAAAAGAATAAATTTATTACCAAAAATAAATAAATGAATAAATTCATCCAGTATAAAATAGGTAATTTTACATAAATACAACAAAGCGGGTGCCGTTTTTTATTTTTACCCGTACTCAATTTTTTTTCAATTTTATTAAAAATAACTTTTTAAAATTACAACAGTTTAAAATATGCAAAGATAGTATATCTTTAGTATATTTTGAAGATATTTTAGTTCAATTTTTACCAAAAGATAAACGAACATGAACAATTAAATCATTAAAGAAAATGAATAAAAATAGAATTCAATCAAAATTCAAAATATCACAAATTTCAAACAAACAATTTGGTATACCTTTCAAAACATCTTAGGGTATATCTTGGAAATTCTTTAAGAATACCTCCATAATATATTGAGTATATCTTGAAAATATTTTGGATATTTTAAGAATTCTCTAGGAAGAATTATGTGGAAATATTTTGGATATACATTAGGTATACTTTTAGGAATTCTAGGAGAATAACTCTAGTATGCCTTGGAGATACTATGGGTATACATCAGGAATTCCTTGAGAATTTTCTGGAATGAATTCCCTAGCAATACTTCGAATATATCTTGAAGATACTTTAGATATATTTTAGAGATTTCCTGAAAACACTTTATGTTAGATATATATTTGAGATATTTTAATATACCTTTAAGAATTATATGAGAATATCTTTAACATATATTTGACATACATTAGATATAACTCGGTGATTTTCATAAAAACAAAATGAAGAAGAGGAAGAATAAAACATATATACTCAAATATTATCATAATAATCACAAAACACATCACAATCACATCATCACCATCTTCCTAGTAACTACCTCTCTCAATCATGTCACAATTTTTTACTTACAAATTCTTATGGTATATTTCATTTTACATGCAGATCTCTAATCTTATCTCTTTTCTATTTCCATGGCTACTATTCTCAATTCTCTTACTAGAGATATGCTGTTAGTTTACTCAAGCTCTAATTGTTTGGACTTTGTGGATAGCGTCGAAGGGGATCCCGCATCTGTTGGAGGGAAGTTGAAACGTTACATAAAAGCAGTTGAAGGAACTCAAACCACGTACCGATTGAGTCTCTTCGGAAGGTAAAATACGTGTGCCAAGCAGGTTCAATAGTTTGCTAGGCCTATAAAGGTCCACAAAGTCTCCACTCTCCACCGTTGTCGCTATTTATTTGTGCAGTTTAATTCCACTGAACATTTTCTTCTCTCTCTTTCAAATTTGCTTCCCATCATTTTCATGGGATTGGTTTTAATAATAGAAAATTTTATACTATTAACTAAATTTTAATTTTAAAAAAAATATATTTGCATTGTTTTTACTTTTTATTTTTATCAAATATATTTTATATTTTTATTTTTTATTTTCATCTTCTCGCACTGAAGCTCCTCCTTAGCAATCTCCATCCCTAGCCAAGCCTGCGAAATCGCTCTCCACGAAAGATTCTCCCCGTACATAGCAGCTTGTTTCTCATTGAAGTGATTTTTCTTCCTAAGCTCTTCGCTGCCATGAACATACTCAAATATCAAGGAAACTCGCTCCTCGTATATTGATCGGGCTTCAAACAGATTGTACTTAATGAAATGAATAGTTGTGCATTTTACTTTTTGGTAAAACACATGCTAAAGTCTCTAAACTTTCAATTTTTTTTCTTATTGAATTTTTAAAATTTTAAATTATACTATTATTATCTCCTTTTCGTCAACATTTTCGTCTTATCTTTTACATATTGCAGGCCCCTTTTTAAGGCATGATGCAACAAAGGCAAGGAATATCACAACCCTGATAATTAATCTTTTAAGATATACCTTAGAATATTCAAAGTATATAGATATATATTTAAAGTATATTAAAATAATCTCAATACGTATCTAAAATATTTTTAATATAAACTAAATCAAGATTATTTAATGTATATTTAAGATATATCGAAAATATACTGAATGTATAATTTTTAATATGTCTTGTAATGACTTTTGAAGGCAAATATTTTTGTAATATTTTTAGGAGTTTTTTTAATAGTTTTTAAAAAAGTTTTAAGTTCTAGGGGTTTTTTAAAATTTTTGAAAAATTCTCTTAATAATACTCATAACATGATAAGATCAATTCAAAAGCAATACAATTGTACCAAGAATTCATATACAAACATGATATACTTAATAATATGCTAACACAATTAAAATATAAATTGAATTAAATTAATATAATACAATATAATTAATATGTACATGGATAATAAACATGTCGATTTAACATATTCATCTAACACGATACAAATAATTAACGGTTTAAATGTATTTTTTTTACTAACATATCAATGTATACAGTTCGAAATTTCATATATTTACCGAGTTTATATAATTGTGACACAACATTATAAATTTCGATCATAATACGCAAATTTCTTATTGTGTTTATTTGACACTCCGAATTTTCTGAATTTAACTCATAATTTTTTTGTAAAAAAAAAATCTCTCCCTCTCTCTCTTTTTCAGCTTATGCGCTTTCCATATTCAATATGAACATTGAACTGTTAAGATAATCTAAAAAGACTAATCAAATCTATAATCACCACTCTCGTAATTTGCATGCATTATCAATTGACTATTGCTGCAAAAGAAAAAGATAGGTAGCAGTACTAAATAATATCTTTCACTGCCTCCTCAGCTTTCTTTAGCGGCCATGGTTGATCCAAGTGGATACATCAACAAATTCATATTGAGCCAAAAAAAACTTTCACAACAAATACAGGCGGCCCTAGTTGCAATGCTGATTTTATCTGCTAATCAGAAATGCCCACATCAAAAAGCAGGAGAGTTAGCTGCCAGTCAACTTAGTTAGCAGTACCCCCATATGCAACAGATTCTAACTGATATATTTCACTTACGGTCCTCCAATTATATAACTCGTAACAACTCAGTACCTGAAATATTATTTGTAATACAAAGGTTCCTCAATTATGTAAATTGTAACAACTCAGTACTTCAATTATATAACTCGTAATAACTTGGTACCTGAAAGATTATTTGTAACACAAGAGTCCTTCAATTTCTATTTTGTAACACAAAAGTATTTTAACTTTTATTTTGTAGCTAAATAGTACTTTCGCATTTAAATATTAGTTTTTCTAACATAAGCATGATATAAAATATCCACATTAAATAAATTTAATACAAAAAAATTATATGTAATATTTACATCAGATAAATTTTAATAAAAATAAAATTTAGTTGTAATACATAGTCAATAAAATTAAAATTTATCTGTATATTTCATGTTATACTTCTATTAAAGAGACTAAATGGTATTTGGGAATGTTGTTGAGTGTTTCAAAAGCATGTTTTGAATTTTTTTGATTTAATTGACTAATTTTTTTAATTTTTATAAATTGTTTTTTCTCAAATATGTTTAAATAAAAAAATATCTATTTATCTGTATTTACCAAAAATAGTTTTCAAAACTCAAAAAAATTAAAAATACAAATTTTTTTTCGAAAAACGTTTTTTCTAAACACAATGCTAAATGAAACATAATAGGTGAAGACATAAATACTATTTAGTTACAAAATAAAAGTTGAAATACTTTTGTGTCACAAATAATTTTTAAAGTACAACTAATTTTGTTTTTATTAAAATTTATCTGTATATTTCATGTTATACTTCTGTTAAAGAGACTAAAGGGTATTT
>CATIWF010052417.1:0-35458 GCA_949630135.1 Balakata baccata
TTTTCTTCTGGTTTTACTACTTTTTACTGGATTCCTGGGTTTGCCTTTTCATTGGAAAAATCTTCCTCCTGACTTTTGTACGGCATCTACTTATATTATTAATCGATTGGTGTGCATTATATATATATATATATATATATATATATATATATAAACAGATAAATTTATTAAAAAATCAATGTTATTGTATTAATTAATTGAGTTAATTTTGTCATTTAATAATTTAATTTATTAGTGAATAATATTAATAATTTATTAATTAGAAGTCTAATTCTATTAGGATTAGATAACTATTTTTATATAAAAAAATATTAAAAAGAAAAAAATAATAAATTAAATAAAAAAATATTAGATAGACACAGTAAAAATATATAATTGACTTGCAAGTTTGTTTTATGAATTTATTAGCATAAATCAAAATCATACCAGTTGGTTATTTGTTAAACAAGAGTTCCTTGTATGTATATTTCAAGAAGAGGACATGAATCACATAAGCATAATAATTAAATTGTTTGTAAGAGGATTGGCAAATGCACACAACACCCAAATAAAACAAAAAAAAATTATATAAAAATTAAATGTTGATTAATAAAGAGTTCAATACAAATTAATTAATTAATTAATTATATATATATATATATAAAATATGGATTAATGATAAGTCTAATATTTAATTACATGTAAGGTACGGTAGAAAAAATATAACAAATAAGATAATTTGTGTCTAGTAAGTAATTTAACTACCATAATGGGTAAGATAATTAATGAGCTAAATAATTTGGTGTGATTTTTTCATATACAGCATTGTATAAAAATCAAATATAATTAACAACTATTAGTATTTAAATTAAATGTGATTTAATTACATGATAATTAAAAATAACTAAAATTAATTTACTTAAGACTAGATTATTATTATTACTTATTTACTAATGATGAATCCAATTATTAAAAGGGAGACATGTAAAATGACTGTAAAATACATATTATATTTATTTTATATATGATTTAATAATGGATA
The DNA here is from genome assembly GCA_949630135.1 of Balakata baccata. Taxonomy (NCBI): domain Eukaryota; kingdom Viridiplantae; phylum Streptophyta; class Magnoliopsida; order Malpighiales; family Euphorbiaceae; genus Balakata; species Balakata baccata. Next base: position 1,022 of record CATIWF010052417.1, read on the forward strand.
AATTTGTAATTTGATGAAATTTGAAATAATCATGCACTTCTATACTTCATTGTGAATAAAAACGAAACAAATTAATGAAAAAATTTGTATAAAAACTAAATGGTGATTAATGATTAGCCTACTATCTAATTATAGCATATAAGGAGTTAATGAAAAACTAGTGTGTGTATATATATTTCTGCACACTTTTCTTTTGCTTCTAATGGTTACTAATATTTTTTTTTTTTTAATGTTCAGAAGAGATGCAAAAAATAGAAGATTTTTACGAGAGAATGAGCTGTTGACCTCACCAAGAAAAGAACATATGATCCGACATTTCTTGGTGGAGGAAAGGAAATTGTGGATGAAATGCCTGCAAAGCTCGAGACTTTAGTTTTTTTGTCTTTATGTTTAAGAATTAAGACCTCTCTCTCTCACTCTCTTGGATCCTCTTTTTGTTTTTTCAAACTTAATTAAGTTCTAACTATTAAGAAAAGCCAAAGTGCCTCACTGTATTTCTCTAATCCAAAACAATTAGTTTGTTATGCTGTTCTGTTTTGAAAACAAGCATTTAAAAAATACATCTGGCTACTATTTCTTTGAATTTCTTTGTTAGTCTTTCTAGCCATGTTCAAGGCATCATCATGTGTATTGTTATGAGCATGCTGTCACCCTATACAAACCATTAATGATCCTGAATTGTTTGAATCAATTCATCTATACTATTGCTCTTGAATTGTTTGAATCATTTGTATTTCTGGATTATTAAAACACCAAAAGAAGACAAACAAAATTCAGTGATAGTCCTGAATGGGAAGTATATGCATATGATTGTACTGTCCTGCAATGTTCAAAATTACAAGGTTTGGAAATTCATATGGCTTTAGAATATGAATCTAATTGTATACCCAGCAAAAGTGAATTTCTCTATTTTCTGTTTTTGATAGAATATCAAAAGCTCATGATTGCAACCAAGATAATTACAATCTCTTTCTATGTTTGCTTTTGGGCATTGAGAGGGGATTTTAGCATTGCTAATCATGTTTTATTATTATTATTATTATTATTATTATTATTATTATTATTATTTCGAAAGCATTACAAATCATATCTTAAGGCCACTAAACTTTGATTTTATAGCAATGAGCTTCTAAATAATTATTATTTCTAAAATTAAGTTTTATAACAATGTATGCTCTTAAAGCGGCCGAAATTACCGTTACTACTAGATTAAAATATTAGGTTTCTCATTAGTTTAGTGGTATTGGTATATTAATCAAGGCTGTAAAATTTGAATTTTCAATAAAACTCTTCGTAAAAAAAATGTATCTAAATTTCTCTTTGTACACTGAATAATTTCCACAATGATGGAACCTTTATAAAATATATGGTGTTGCAACAAAATGCAATCAAGTATAGGCATATTGTTTACAATTTTATTTTCATTTTTTCAAGAGAGATTATATTAAGACCATCTAAAAATCTATGGTTTTAACAAATGAAAGAGTTGTGATCAGATAGCAACATCCAATTTCTCCCTCTATTGCAAATGTCACATCAGATGTTGAAATTGGATTCTGCAGGGACACAAAAAGTACAAGCTAAGCATAGCCATAAATGTGGCCATCTGAATGACCCACCACCCGCAAAATAAGGGTGCTAGGGCTCCTATCAATAGGTAGATAATAGACAATTAGAACCACTCTGCTTCAAATTCAATGGAATGGGTTCCATTTGCCGGGCATCCTAACAGCACCAACCAGAGTAGAAAATGGCAGCTGCTTCAAAATTTTTGCTAACCCTTTTGCTAGTCATTTTAGTGACTCACTTTCTAAGAGATTTTGTTAGTCCACTATCTTCTTTACTCTTGTAATGAAAGCATAATTGGCCCTATATAATGATGGTGCTGTATAAAAGATTAGACAGACGCCCAATTTCAGATAAGGAAACCTTTTGGTGCCAAAAATCTAAATAATCTTTTGGGTTGTGCATCAAAATCACATCAACAACGACAACCAAATCCCAACGTTCACTGTCAATCAAGCCAAAAGCTTGATGGCAAGCTTTCTTTCAGAGCTAGAACAACTCTAAAATCTACTAGGGCATGTTCTCCTTGATGAAACTTGCGTCGAGAAAGATAAAATCCCAACATCCCCCTTTCCAGTTCCCACAACAGATTTCTAACTGAACATCAAGAGTCAGTAATCTTCATACGGTCATCCCCACAGAAAGCAAAGAGGAACATTTAAATCTCTCTTTAGGTTCGTAACAAATTCAAAATATAAATTATTTGCTCAAATACTAAAATAAGAGCATCGGCAAGCCAAGAATCACAAATTATGAGCATCTCATAATAATGCATGCCAATGCACTTATCCATAATACGATTCCACATTTACATTGATTGACTTTCATTCGCTCGTTTCGACAAATTCCACAGTACAACATACAACTCCGAGTCCTGACAATTTACAGAAGAATGAACAAATTAAATCATTCAATGTTACAAACAAATACACTAGAAAAAGCTCGTGATATAAAATTCAGCTTTTGGGAAGGTCATACAGATTTTCGTCATACTTGTATTCTTGAGTTTTATTGCAGATCTCATTGGTCACTTGCTTGTCGTATCACCAGATCTCAACTCGCGTTCAAGCTCATCAAATTCCCAATCATTAATCTCCTCTGCTGAGTAATCTCGAGCATCCTTACCAAACTCTGACTCCAACTTTGCTAGTTCAGCTGCAGGATCAAGCACCTGCTGTTTCTCAATTGCAGGTTCTTTGGGTTGTGCATCTGACTCAGGTTTTGGGGAACTACTTTGTGGTGTTGAGTTGCTGGGTGGACTCGACAGTGCCTTCTCAGATATAGCTTCTGACTTGGGGGTCGGCGGAGTCTCTATTTCCAGAATCGGTCTCTCGATGAATTCAAATTCCTTTCTCAACTTCTCAATATCATCAAATAACTCTTTAATCTTCGTGTCATCTTTTCTGGATCAGACAAAAGCCAAATAAAAATAATTCCATGACTAGCACAAGCGCATTAGAATAGAGAAATTGAAACTGAAAGATTTGAATCTCAATTCTGGACCAAGCTGGCATAAACGAAATTATGAACTTCAATGGGAGTAAAAAATTTCAATCAAAGCTAAAAGGAAACATGACGCTTTTTCCTATATGTGCTAATATCATACCCATATTAAGTTTTTGTCGACATTCATAATTTAATTTCCATCTATGAATCATGTACTATAAACCTTGTTTGAGTAACTCAAACTTTAAATCATTTCATTTCAAATCTCCACCCGTCCAAAAGACTAAGGTAAACTGAGGAGAAAAAGAATAACTGAGGACATCCTGAATCCCACCTATGAAAGGCAGGTTGCTGAGAATAAAGCTGCTCCCTCATGTTATCCACCACACTGAAGGTAGTTATAATCTGAAACAAAACAGCAAAAGTAATATACTGGTCCGTGTATCATTCTTTCACACCAAGGATGAGTAACTTAGCATAACTAGAATAAAGCCAAAAGCAAAGAAAGCAAATTTCAAAAATTTGAACGATGAAATTTTTGGAGAAACCATGAAAATGAATTTACCCCAGTAAGACGATATTGGCTTGTTGATAAGTGCGACTCAGTTAAAAAAAAAAAACCATTGATTGCTACAGTTCATCAAAGAGTTGGGCTGCATTACCATCATGCTGAACTCTTTACCTAATTCCTAAGATAGGTAATAACCAATAGGGTAAATTACTGTAACCCTCCTGAGGTATATTTGAATACACTAGTTGGTCCCTCTATTTTTGGAAATATATTATGAAATCCCTCAGATTTGATTTAATACACTAGATAGTCCTTCGGTTAATTTTTTTCATTATATATAAACAAAATGTCAAATTTTTCTTTCTTTTTTTATCTTAAAAAATACCAAAAAAAAAATATCAAAAAAAATTTTAATGTCATCAACTACCAAAATGTCAAATTTTTCATTCTTTTTTAATATTATATTTTTTAAATTAACAAAATGTCAAATTTATCAAAAACTAAATAAAGGTATTTTTTGTATTTTTTAGTTGGCTAACGAAATACTCTAGTTAATTAACGGAATATTCTATTCAAAAATAGCAAAAGGTCTTTTTAGTTATTGAAACCAAACCTGAGAGATTTCATAATGTATTTCCAAAAATGAATAGACTAACTAGTACATTTAACCAAACTTTAGAAGTGTATCAATAATTTACACTAACCAATAATTATAGCTCTATTGGACATGTAAATTACAGTGTGCAAACAGAATCGTATTCAACTGGGGTTTAACCAGAATTTTATTGAACAAACAATAAATATGATGCAAAATAGAAAAAATAATAAAAGACTGATAAACCAAAATTAAAATTACACTAAGAAGATGTTTAGAATTATTGTTGAGTGTCCTAAAAGCAGGTCTTGAATTTTTATGATTTAATTGACTGATTTTTTAATTTTTTATAAATTGTTTTTTCCAAATTTGTTTTTAGAAAAAAACATCTATTTATCTGTTTCTACCAAAACTAGTTATCAAAACTCAAAAAAAATTAAAAATACAAAATTTTTTCAAAAAGTATTTTTCCAAAACTCAATTCCAAACGGGACGTAAAATTAATACATTTTTTTAAATCTATAAGTAAATTATTTAAGCAACTCTATTCAAATTTCAGTACAATACTGCAAAGAAACAATTTTTTAAGTTTAATTCCAAAAAAAAAAGAAGAAAGTAAAATGGGCCTTCGTCCCAGACCATAAAGCCACTAGTTCTCTTCCTACAGACTGGCCAGTTGGATCCAGTTCTGGAAACCAGGTGTGCATGGTAACAAGAATTATTTTTTTTAATCTGCTGAATTAATCTAAATTTTGGTGGAGTTGTAAAATAGATTTTTATTATAAAAAACATAGTAATTATATTTGAAGAACCCCAGATGCATCCTTGTAATCAGCAGGACAAGAGATCTAACATGAAACTAGCATTCTTTTCCATGCTAAAGCACCGTACAATCCATAAATACCATTTGTAAGTTTTGAAAAGAATATCCCCATGTACCTTGGCTTCATAGTTCAGATATTCCTCCTCAAGATTTTTTCTTGGATGTAATGCTTTAGAATCATCATGATCCACATTAGCAGTCATTTCTGACCTGCAGCATCAAGTGAAAGAGAACATAAGATTCGGATCAAATCAAAATATTTCCAAGATCATTCAGAGGGAAAAAAAATCACCCTTCACTTAAGCTCTTCAGATTTTCCACAAATTTCTCAATGCGACTAATAGCAGGCCCCAACTCTTTCTGCACAAGATATACAGGTACTATCAGAACTAGAATGTGTAGACTTTTTGATATCCTTCAGCAAGAAAATTAGCTGACACAAAAAATATGATCATACCTTGTAATTAGCGAGGAGATGGATTGCCAATTTCATAAAATAATCCTCATGCCTCTCCAGTTCATCACTAGAAAATATAAATAGGCAATAAGTACCAACAAAATTTTCAGATATTTTTAGTCTAATGTATAAGACACCACAGAGAATAAGCCATATGCCATTCTTTACCAAACACATCATAAAATATTGCTAATCAATATACATAAGCATACTCAAAAAACCGCAAAATCAAAGTACATACTTGACCTGATTCTCCTTCATCTCTGTATACGAGCGTTGAAGAACCCAAGTATCTTCCAGAAAATTAATCCAGGTACTGAGGACACTTGCTTCTACCTTGCTTGCAGCAATAGATTTTGACAGCTCATCTTCCTAAAAACTTATTGAAACGTTTATCAGAGATGTGAATTATGAGGATGACCAAAGACTTTCATGGTATAATATTTAGACCTGCTTTGGAATTGGAAAAGAAGAAAACTGCACACCTTCATTTTCAAGTGCTCAATTATCTGATTATTAGCTTCATCAAATTGGTCTCTCTCTTCCCTAGCATTATGAAGGCGTGCATTTGCAGCAGCCAAGGAAATATTAACCTGCACCATAACTATTTCATATTAGCCTAAGATAAATCCAATATAACCCACAACTATGAGAATATGAAAGATTTTTTCAGCTAAATCATGCACAAGATTCTTTAAAAAAAAACCTCTCATGCATTTTGGGAGAAGAATTTTAAGTATAAGGTTTTGAAGTAATTTTCAGTTTATGTGGTTTAAAATGTAATACATTCTATAATTGCTAAATTTGTAAATGAATTAGATTTAAGAATGTGGATGAGAACTTAATTGTGGTCATTCCAAATAAACATTTTCGTAGTTATTTCAAATCTATCCTAGAATTAGTTTCTTATCCACATTGATGATAAATCTTATCTATTTACATGAATCTAGTCATAATAAAATAACAATAAAAAATAAAATAAAAAACTGTGCAGTATCAAATCCAAACTTTCCACTAAAATCCAACATCCAATAGCAACATCAGATTATAAGATGATCTGCAATATAGGCATTGTCAAATTGACACAATACATCATGTGATGGTGAAAGATTGCATATTTGCAGCACTAATCATGGAACCACCATAACAGATCAGGAAAGCCATATAACCCTACATAGGAGTTCACTCATTTCACAAATTGGACAAATCAATTTTGACTCAGGTTTGCAAACAATATTCCCACAAAAGATATTCTTTTGATCACATTCTCTGGTAAAATTTATGGTGACACCAAAATTGGGCAATGACTTGGTGGAATTGGGAAGGCATATAGACCTTACATACAAATTTCCAATTGCATTAATGAAATACTCAACGTTCATACCAACAATGATTATATCACAATTGAAACTATTCAATGATGGCCTCTGGCGAACATTCTCGTGCAGAAACACAACTTTTACCATAACCACCAAATAAAACGGGGGGGGGGGGAGGGGAGGGAGAGAGAGATACCTTTTTCAATTGAGCTTCAAGTTCATCTCTTTGCTTTTCAAGTGTAGCAATTTCAGCTGATATTTCCTAGAAAGTAAACAAAATGATCTTAAATTATGCTTTGATCCAAGTATACAATTTTCAGCATGTTTGTAGGACACATCTCTCTCCAAGTTTCAGACACATGACAAGAAAATTAAAATACCAAAAGCCACAAAGAATGCTTATGCCCAAGACAAAATGTCTTTTCTAAAGCAATCACTTCAGACAACAACAATAACTGACAGATGATCATTCACACAAGAAAATTAAAACTAATGAACAAGATCTAGTGATAAGCCAATTCAAGACAGCTGCACACTTGTCATGAATAAAATTCAATTGAATTACTGGGTGAATGCTTCCTTTGGACTCCTCCAGCAATAATATAATAAAACATCTAGAGCCAAGCTATAATAGGCCATTCTAATAAGAAAAGAACCATGCATGTAGTGAAAATATTTCCACTATTTGCGTAACTAACTAAACCATCGCTCTCTTGTATTAATGAGACAGCATTCCAAAAAGCAAGTCAATAGCAATTTTTTCAGGTGTATATTATGGCCATTCACAGAAAACTCTAAACAACCAATTCAAATAAAGAGAATGAAGGTGGGCTTCAATAGATGATTACTTCCTTTGGACTCCAGCAATAATATAACAAAATATCTAGAGTCAGGCTATAATAGGCTATTCTAATATGAAAAGAACAGTGCACGTGGTGAAAATATTTCCCATATTTGTGTAACTAACTAAACCTTCACTCTCTTGTATTAATGAGACAGCATTCCAAAACGCAAGTGAATCGCAATTTTTTCAGGTATCTATTTATTGCCATTCACAGAAAACTCTAAACAGCCAATTCAATTAAAGAGAAATGCAGGTTGGCTTCAATAGATGATTCTCAGGCTTTGATCTGTATAATTTAACAATTATTGAAAAAGAAAAAACAAAGCTTCAATTAGGAAACGAATTACCTTCTCTTTTTCATTAGCTTCATCAGCTTTGGTAACACGAACTTTCAAAGCCTCATCTTTTTGTACTCTGCCGGTTAACAGAAAGGAGGGAAAAAAAAAAAAAAACCTGGTATTATCCCTCAATGACAAATTTAATCATATGTATTTTATAACACTAGATCTAGAAGGAGTTCAGAGTTCCTAAGTTCTTGTTCTGTTGTCTCAAGAGGGAACACTTTGATATAGTTTGGAAACAATGAATCTGGAAGGAGTTGGAGTTTAAGTTCTTAAATTCTGGTTTTGTAGTCTCAAGGAGGACCACTCTGATATAGTTTCTCAATCCAGTATACTAAGTTGCAGATGAATTCCCAGAAGCAAAAAAAAATTGCACATTAAGGCCCACCTAAGTGACCGGCTTAATTATGTCCAAATCAAAATACATGTCTTTATACACTTGAAATAAAGACAATGTATTTTTTGGTCATTTGTAGTAAACAATGGCAGCCCAGTGTTGGCACAGCCTTTTTTTTTCTAACAGATAAAATTCCTTGAAACACTTGAGAAGGTGCAATTCAAGAACAGTAATCATAAAAAGAATAAGTAACAAAAGAATCTAAAGCAGACTTAATGCGAGAAAGTTCAAAGGCTAAGAAAAAGAAAGTCTGTGTGGAACAAACATTGAGTAAAAAAGCAAGAAACTGAAAGTGTATGGCCACAATTTTCGAAAGATCCAAGACATCATGCACAATTGGACTGCATACCTGTGATCTAAAATGCGCTTTTCAGCTTTTGCTGCAGAGCTAGCAAGGGATTCTGATAAGACCTTCAGCTTGTCAACCTGCTCATAGAAGCAAATTAATATGAAGATTATATCTTCCCATCAAATATGAACAATGTATAAAGAGATGACACAACTGATAGTGTTCAAAGTTGTCCCACAACGGGAAAATAGAGAAAAAACAAATAATTAAGTGCAGAGGTACGAACCAAAATGGCTTAGATCATTTTAGAGACTGGCCCTCTTGCACAAAACCCAACAAGATTTCAATCCAACATTCAAGCCCAATGCTTTAAAAGCCCAGTCGGAATAATGCAACATATGGAATCAAAGCTTTATGTGGCTTCACAGCCCAAAAAAGATCCATGGGAATGAAAAGAAAAATTAACGACATTATGAAGCAACCAGGTTAAATTCAATGGTAGAGATTTAAAAGGCCTGAGGCTCGCTTGAGATCAGGAAAATTTGAAAATTTGGAGAACATTTAGCAAGTGACAAAACCAGACAGGGGTATCCCAATTGCATTTGAGAGAGGGTGTTGGAAAGTGGAACTCATTGGGAATACAAAGAAAAAAAAAAGGAAATTTTTATAAGTTTAAGGACTACAAGCCAAAATAGCTTAGGCTATTTTGCAGACAAGCCCTCTTGCACAAAGCCCCAACAAGATTTTGGTCCAACACTCAAGCCCACTTCTTTAATGGCTTATTTGGAATAATTCGAATAGATAGATTTCAAATTCAAACAATACTACCTAATGCATCAATTGTCCACCTCTAACTCAGACACAAACACAAAGAAGAAGGAAAATCATATCTTCCAAAATCAAAAACAATACCATGACACTCAAGTTATGCAATAAATGTTCTCAAATGCAAGCTCCAACGCGAAGCAATATTCAACATATATACCTTCAAATGTAAATACATGGAGATGGTCAAGATCAATACGAACAAATATACTATTCAAAATATAAATAACAAAAGAACATTTGAAGCATTTGTAGAAATCAATCTGATGCAACACTCATACACATGGATATAAAAAATGAATAGTGCACTTGGTGCCCATGAGAGACAAGTCAACGATAGATTTGTAATACTTATCCACACAAATTTCTAGCATGTCATACACATTCTTATACAAACATCACATCCATCAAACCAGTAAACACTTTGCAAAAATAGACCATTAAAAACCATGAACCAAAGTATGATGCTTCTTCATTTAGGTACTTATCATATCAGCCATCATACAGTAGTTTTCCATCTTTCTTTTCTTCATGACTTATAAAGTAATTATTCCATTGATATCATCATCTTCGTCATTATAATCAATAGAGAAGTTCTTATTTTGTTTCTCAACATTGTTTTTCATGCATATACAATGCCCTACAACAACAAAAGTATAGTATACCTTTTGAGCATGAATCTCCGGAGAGTCTCCAAAGTTTATATTTTTCTTTTTCAATAAAAGCCCTTCCAGTCTGGAACAGATACGTATTTGTACAAGGGCTTGTTTCAGAGCCTGCAAATATAGGTTTAAAACATGCAATTCTTAGCTTTGCACTTGACAAGTCACAGATGATCAAGAAGTAGCATGAACCATGAGACAATATAAACACAAGACTAAAAGTATTACTAGATAATACAAACCTCATATAAAAACAAGAAATCAGGGTGCAATTTACTACACCAGTAATGACCTTTTCTGTTGGCTATTTTCTTTGAAGATACACATTCATTAATATGAATAGCAGCCATGGATTCTACATATTCCTTTCCTCCTCATCCTCATTGAATTCCTTATCAAAGCAAATTTTATTTTTTTGGAATGTCCTTATATGCATATTACAGGTACATATCTAAAACTATTCACAAGTCACCAATAAAAATGATAAAATACTTGCACACTTTCAGACTCATTTTATATCTCAGATATTTAACTAAAGCTAATTTTTATTGGACAAGTCATACCAACATCAAAGTACCTCAGGAAAAAACCAAATACATGACCCAGGCCACCAGTAAACAATTTTAATATTTAGAGAACAACAAAAATTGGCTCAACAAAATTGGCTAAACAAGGTAAAAACATTACTCAAGCTCACCTCTATAGCTGCTTTTGCTGTTTCATCAGATGCCTTGTTCTGACCTTCACTTGATGACTTCTCAGAACCAATCAGTCCATCAAGTTTGTTCTTCAGATTGGTGGCTTCAGCATCTATTCTGTGACCACAAAACATACCAAAAGCATAGTTAGAAACAAGGCTTCCACAGCCCATTATTTGTGTTTCTTCAATTCATAATGTATAACCATATATGCAAATTACTGAAGTATATGTCTTGAAGCAATTGGCTGGTGACAGCACAACAATTCAAACCCGAGCAGGGATTTTGAACTTCTGAGCAGTTCTCAGGGTAAAATTCCATTTGAGCAATGTCAAGGTTCTCACAAAATTTTCGTATCGCACAATCATTTTTAGGAGTTTTTCAGTTGCAGGGCAAGATAGATTGGACTAGAGTAGACAAATTAAGACCCCACCTAAAATGCATGTGTGTGTATTTGTGTGTGAATTCACAGAAAAATTGCATTTCTTGGCTACAGTTCCAAGGTCAACAATTACATTGGGGGAAGGGAGGACTAACAATATACTACATTTATACAAGCTAAAATAAGTTTTCTTTATGAAGAGAACTTACAACCAGGGCACTTAAAAGGATGAACATGATCACATCAAAGTCAAGGTTTTGAAGGTAGCTATTAAATTTGAATCTTTATTCTTTTTCCCAGAATTTTAGACATATTTATTAAGAAGACATATATGAAATATTTATAAAAAATAATAAGATTAAAAAAGGTTCATACTATAACCAAGAAGAGTATCAGTTTTTTCTCTCTCCAAGAGAACTTCTATTGACATCCAAACATCCACAAAGGCACATGTAAAGGCTCAATCTAACTACACAAGTGCACAAAGAAGGAAAAGAACTTCTTGAGAAGAGAAAAAAAATTAAGGGTTCCTATTATTCAACCACCTTCCAATATCAGGGCTAAGTTTCAACCCCGTAACAGCACCTTGTGCAAATTGAAGCAATTCCTCCCGCTTCACCTATTAATCAATAAAAGGGAGAATAGGTCAAATTCATACTAATAATCTTCATTGCCAGCTAAAATAAAGAACAAATTCCAAGCAATTCCTGTTTGCTTATCTATAGTTTTCCGGATCATATGCCTCCCCTGAATAATCATTCTTTTTCTTATCAGGTCATTTTCTGATGAAATATAAGATACTGTTGTTAAACCCTTTCAGAGATGATTTCAATTTTGCACTCTGCTTCTAATATGTTTGTTTCATATCAAAGAAAGAACGGAATAGAAAAAAGGGCATACAACATACAACAATTCATAATCTTTTTCTTTTTAATATTCATCATTTAAAAATAACATACAATTGCTACTAGTAGATGATAGGACACAATTCTACATGTTAAAACACAATTCTGCATTGCAGAATTAATCATCAGCATGATCTATATACTTTCTGGAATAGTTTGTATAATATGAGCAAAATCAGTATTCTTCATGTCTTACCAACACTTCATCTTCATAGCTAGCGAAAGCTGTAGCCAAATCCTGTATGCCGCTCACAATTGCATTATGAACTTCTTTTCCTCCAGTTAGACAGATCCTGTGATAAGCCAAATTTTTTAGGAGGATTCTAAAAATCAGGCTTATTCCTGATATTGAATACTTGCACTATAGTTGCCACAGTGGACTAGATAACGAAGAACAAGCAGAAGAACTCAGAAAAAATTGGAAATATTTTCTACCTTTCTATGAGAATCTAGAATTCTGAGAATAAAAAAGCATATGTTTTTTTCTAGCATCACATATATTGAAGCGATATTTAATGAAAAAAAAGGTGGAAGGAAGTTTAGATCAGGCTATGCAAGATCTTAAATACATTCTTCCAGTTTTAAACCCTGATTTAGGCATTAATTATTAATATAGTAGCCAGCAGACTCACCCAAACATTACCAGGAGCAAAGAAATTTCTTCATCTTTTGGTGATTCAAGAATCTGAGTCACAGAAAAGGGTTAAACCACGGTTAATCTCTATAATCACCATATATGAAATCATGTTTAGCATATTTGACATTGTCTGATTTGTAAGTCCTATACTTGTGTTTTAATTTTAGGAAGAAGAAAAACATTGACAAAGCACAACAATGCTCAATTGCACCTTATACCCACTTTTGATTAAGCAAACATTTTCAAGTATGATATGCATGCTTACATAGTACATATATCTACTAAGGCTCCATTTGTTTCCTAAGAAATAACCTCTCCATAAAAGGTAATTTGCGGAAAAAACATTACCTTAAGAAATTAAAATCACTTGCTATTATTCAGTTCTAACATGGAACATCAGCTATAAACTATTTTCTTGGATTCATAAAAATTCCATATTTGTTGATTTGCTTTAGTAGAAGAGAGACAATACAAGAAGGGAGTAACTTGTATTGATTGCAGGCAAACGCCAATGGTCAACAGCAATTGCCATATTTCAGTTATGCTAGGCTATAAGTAAGCAAGTGCGGTCCATAAACTAGCAACAAAAAAGTTACAAGTTTTCCATCACCCTTGGACTGCCATTGCAACTCCTGCAGCTGCTACTGCTGTTTTCTTAATCTAACATGTGGCTTTCTTTAGAGAGCAGAAAATGACTTCCAGTTTTGAAATTAGAAAGTCACTATCCTCACAAACATTTATTGTTGATCAATGTTCCTATGCACAAATGCGAAAATGTTTTCCGATTAATATTTTACTGTGAGAAAAAAAATTTTAAAAAAATAATAAAAAAGCAAGCCTAAGAACCGCATCTGAAGAGTATGCGCATCAGCATTTACAAATACCTAAAACTTGAGACTCATAAAATTAGATAACAGCACAGTATGCTCATCCTATTTGGGCTCACCATATTGTGAAAGCATGTTTAAATAGATGGTTGAAATTAGATAAACATACCATGGACAGTAATATGCCCTCCAAAGCCTGACTTTGTAGAAAAACATCACGAAAATTCATTGGCTCTCCCCCAATGTCAGAATCATAATATAGTACCTATTTCATCATGGTAAAAGGTTAGTAACTCAGTCAGTTATTCCAAGTAATGAACCATAGGTTGGAACTTTCAATAGTTCAGTTATTTCAAGTAATGAACCATTTCACATAACAGAATTTCTAATAAAATAGATAGGAAATTTAGAGAGCCAAATCTAGCAGGACCAAAAAATAAATAAAAAATATTTGCTCACCATAGACTGTTTTCTAGGACTTTCCCTTCCATCATCAGGAATAAGGTGCTGCTCAAGGATCCTCTGTTTATCTTCAGATGAAGCTGCAGAAAGCTTCTCAACTTCTGCAAGCACAATCAACCATCTTTTCAGCAACAGAACCCTCTCAGGGCCCCTACAAGATACAGCAGCCTCCTCCAGTCTCTTAATAGTTTGCTTCACACTTTTGTAATTCCGATTCCCCTGCATATACATTCAAATAAAAAACACACTGTTCAGAAAATGAAATGACGATAAACAACACACATTTAGCAGTTAGAAGCTCGCAATGGCTTATTTTAACTAAGTATCTAACAACTATGAATTCAACTACTTTCACTTCAACGCTCTAGGTTTCAATGTAAATGTTATGTTACAATTTGACCAAAGATAACTTTCCAAAAAAATGGAGCCATAGAAAGCAAAAACTGTGATAAACTAAAACGGATTAAAAGGAAAAACCTAATATCACAGAAATATAAAGAATTTCAGCAGTCACACAAGCAATTGGTGAACTGAATATTAACAATGAATAAGAAAATTACAATGCGATCTTGCAAGATTTTGGCTCCTTCAGCAACAGCCTGGCCGGCTTGGTGAACGACGGAGTCAGCATAGTTCTTAACGGCGCGTGTAAGATTGTTCTTGTTTCCCACCTCCACTGCCTTGTTCACGGCGGATCTCAGCCACGACATTTTCTTGTTTCTATTTTTGTAGGAAAAAAAATCACTTATATTTCTACAAAACACCGAAAAAAAAGAAATTTCCTGAAAGAACAGCGTGAATCTGATTAATTGCTTCTTTCCTTTTTTGTTTTTCACTTTCTGGATGATGATTTTCCTCTTTGATTGTTAGGTTTTACAAAGAAAGGGAAGATTTTTCGTGGATTTGGGGTTTTGGAGGTTGAAGTTGAAGTCGAAGACCAGCAAGTCAGAATGAAACGTCATCGTGTTATCAGCTGGAGATGGTGCACCGTGCTTAATGTAGACCATCCAATTAAAAGATGGATTAATCGTTTTTATTGGCATGTGATATTATTGCAAATTTATAGTTTTACTCTATGCACAAATTCATTTAGCAAAAAAAAAAAAACATTAAGCAAATAAAATTATATATATATATATATTATTTTATCTGCCATAAATTTTGTTAATGAAAAATTATAAAAGGAGTTTTTCAACAATTAAAAGGCATTTGATAAATTTGTAAGAGTGTAAAAAAATTAAGAAAATATTTGATAATTTTGTGTTGTTATAAATAACATAATTATAATTGTAATCTTTACTAGTAAGTCTAATAATACTTATAATCTTAATTATATTTACAGCTTATTATTTAATACATATTATAATATTATTATAAATATATTAATGTAAACTCGTTTATGATAGATATATTAACAAGATAAAATATGATCCTCGTAAGTCTTAAAAAATATTATTTATCCATATTAAAATTTGAAACATCTCATTAAGGAGGTGAATATATAATAATTTATTTCATTACATATAAATTTTTTCTTTTAATAAACATACAAGCATATCATGATTCTGAAATGAATCAAATTAGTATATATTAACAGTTTACAAATGAATAGGAGATATGAACAATTAAAAAAAAAAAAAGAAATATGTCATTATATATTCTAACCCTTGATATTAATTATGAAACTGCACGTGATATACGGGTGCATGTTTGGATTACTTAAAGAAGGAGATTTTTCTCCGGTAAGGAAGTCTATAATTGATCTTTTTTATGAAGTTGATAGATAAATCCAATCAAAACACCTAATGTTAATTATATCTATATTCTCCGTCACTCAACTAGAATTATATATTGAGATTAACTATATTTTTACCGAATATAAACTCAAGATCGTTAAAATATTTACTTATGAATTTTAAAATAATGTAAATTACTTTTTTGATATTGATACAATATATATTCAATCCAAACATATCTTAACAGGGTCACATAGTAAATTATCCAAATGATTTTTTTTATATTGAATTTATAATCTTTCATCTTTATTATATTTATTTATATATATTAAATATCCTATCTAATTATATCATCTAGAATATCTATTCTATTTAATAATTATTTAATATTTAATTAGATATTAGATTGGAATTCTATTAGAATTAGAATATATAATTTAGAATATATATTAATTTAATAATTTAGTATTAACTTAATAATTTAGATTTTAAATTTCTATTTTAAATAGTATAACTTATAATATAATATTAATTTATCATATAAATAATAATAAATAATAAAAAAGATAATAATATAAATAATGATAATAATAATAATATAAAAAATAAATATAGGTATATAAATTGAAAAAATCTCAATTGGTAATTATTTGTTAAAATTTGATCTGAAATAATTAATAAATTTTAATTTATATGGTATTTAGGACCTTTGTTGGGTGTACAAAAACAAGTTTAGAATTATTTTTATTTAATTAACCAAATTTTATAATTTTAATAAACTGATATTTCTCAAACTTACTTCCAAATAGAATCATAATACTATTGATTTATTAATTATAATTCAATAATTTTGAATTTAAATGTGAAATAAACCTCTAACTACAAAAAAAAAAAACTAAAAAAATATAATTGAAAAGCAAGCTGGGTAAATTTAAGAATACACCTTAATAATTGATAATTTTGTTCTCTACTTGATTTTTGGTGCACATTTTAAAAATTTGTGAAGCTTTAAATTAGTATCGTATTTGCCCTGTCTATTGATTTACTTAGGACTTTGGTGAAGGTTAAATTATGTTATACTCCCTCATTTCCACTTCAGTAAAATAGAATTTATTTCATTGTCAATAAAAAATAAATTTTTTCTTTCATAATTTATCCACGAGTCTTTTTCTTTAATAGAAATTTACCCTTATATAAATGTTTTAGATCAAGTTTTTTTCTATTTATTGACTACTCTTCTATCTAATTGTCATTCTCCTCTATTTTTATTTTTTTCTCCTTTCTTTCTATCTTTTATATGTAAAATGATAAATTCAGTATATTATAGTATTTATAAACTAATTCAATCATATAATAATATTACATTTATTGATATAAATATTTTTTCTAAATAACTATAAATATATTAAAATTTATCGGAATAACTACTTGAAATAAAATTGAAGAGATCCATACCAATATAACTTTTGTTTTCTGAATATTTTCCTCTGTTTTAGCTGCCCTAGCGTTATTATAGCTGTAGGGAAGCATGCACTCTAACCTTTCTTCTCAAGCTAGTTAAATCGTGAGCAGTACGTAGATCCCTCTTCATTCTTTTTTAATGCAAATTTCTGTTCACAATTTCGCATATAATATAAAAAAGACAACACGGAGTTACTGTAGCCAGCACAATGTCGTTCCGAAATTATATGTCTAAAAAACGACACCACATTATTTCAGTGAATTGTCCGGGATTCTCCATTTAATTTAAAACGATGCCGTCCTAATAATTAAGCAGTATTGAGCAGTACTATTTAAAGCTTTAGAGACACTTTGTATCTGTCTTCAACACAACTCGATCGAGCATTGCTCTTTAAAGCTTCTCAATTAAAGAGAAAAATCGAAAATCCAAGAATAATAGAAAGAGAGAAACAGAAAAGAGAATGGTGTGGTACAAGAATTGTTCTTTTCTTAAAAAATAAAAATAATGTGGTGTAAGAATTTATATATTTAAATATCGTCAGTAAAATTCATCATTTACTATTATATTCAATTATATATATATATATATATATATATAATGGTATTATGCGGTAACCAAAGCCATACATCTCTTCATATTATTTTTAAATGAAGTCATATTTTTTATTTTAATGAAATTTTATCAAAATTTATATGTTATAAAAAAAACAAACATTTGTTTTTATTATATGCATTTAGATTAATAACTATTACATTTATATACTTGCTAAAATTTAAATTTTTAATATATTATTTATTTTATTTATTATTTAAATTTTATCAATCCGACACAACGCAATAGTAACTTGCTAGTTATATTGTACATTCTAATTTATTTTTCACTATTTTGTTTCATCATATTATTTTAATATAGGATGAACAGTACAAATAAGTGAATTAGTAATGGAATTTTTTTATATGGTCATCTTACTTTAAAAAATAAAATATTAGATAGAAGTTAGTATATTGTATTGGGATTAAACTTTAGTTGGACTTTAAAAAAATGAAAAAAAAAAAAGGTGTTTAGTTGGAGTTTATCCTTCATGACCTTTCCCTTTCAATCATTTCCTTGGCAATTCTCCTCTCGTTATTCCAAATCCATCCTTAATTTGTTCTCTCTCTTCAATTTATCGTTTTTTGGCATCTACTAGGAAAGGGTGCTTGGAAGGTTTTGAAAAAAAAATAAAATTGATTTTAATTGAATGAATTAAATATTCAATGTTTGAGGCAACTGCCGCGAAAAATCTCATAAGGGTTGCCTTTTTCTTCCTCACCTTCCACCTCCTATTTCCATCGTGGCCTTTAACTTCCTTTTTAATTATAGCATTCTAATAATATTCTTTATTTTAAAGAGTGTTTTTAGTAGAATAAATAGTATTTTAAAGTATTTTTAAATATAGATGGTAAAAATTTTTTTTTTAAAAGTCCAACAGGCTTTATATTTTTATTTTATTTTATTTTATCCATTGTAAATTAATATTTATCAAAAATAAAAAAAAATTTTATTAAAAGAAAAGAAAAAAGTAACACACCAATAAAAAGATAGAATATGTATAAAAATTTAGTATATTTTAAATAATATGTAGAATAAAAAGTGAAATTTAGCTCTTTAAATGTAAGAGACAAACTTACTATATTCTCTAAATTTTAAAAATAAATAATCTATTGGAAATCATTTTAATAGATTCACTCTTTAAAATAAAAAAGAGAACTCAAATAGTGTATTGAGAATGCTCTTACTTTGGTTTCATAAAAATAATCTTACTTCTATTTTGACACTCATATTAATTAAAAAATTATTTAAATTATATAATAATAAAATTTACTTATATTTTAATTAATTTCTTAGTGTATCCTAATATTAATTAAATATTACTAATAAATATATTTTTAAATTTTAAAAAATAATAATTTATATTTATTATGTTCTTTGTCAAATTCAAGAATGGAGCGGTTGTTATTTTGACATGACATCAACAATATTCAATTTATATAGTTGAAATTAAAATTTACACTTATTTTTTAATATACCTTTACATTAATAGAAATTTATAATTCATTTACGATATAGGTGCTCGATAAATACAATTGGATCCTTCCATTATTTGAATATTTTTATCTCTTCATTTTCAATTTAATTATAATTCCTGTGTCCATTCATTTTCAATTTTTTTACAAATCAAATATTAAATCTCGGGTTGGGAGGAATTGACAAATTTCAATTCTCCCAACTCTGAGATTGAGAATTGACAATTGCATAGAATCCAACCACCTAAAAGCCAAATTTAGTGCAATCAAATCCACCGCTCTAAAAATTTAAAAAAAAAAAAAAAATTCCACACCACTCTATTGGACGGATTTGATCACATTGCAGAATGTAAATTTTTTTCAAAAAAGATTATTTTATAATTTTTTTAATTATAGCATTTTTCTCTGGGGTGCATTTTAGAAAATAAAAAATATGAATGTGTAAAATGAGATCCATGTTATATATATATATATATAATTATTTTGACTCTATTACCTTTTAAATTGTCTAGTTATTCCTTAAAAAATAAATAACTAACCAATAATTTTTTACGTATTTTTATTATTTTTTAAATAATTAAAAATTGGTTGGTCAATATTTTGGACGTTTTTAAAAAAAAATTAAGTAGATGTTTATCTATTTAATTAATATTAAAAATCAGTTGGAAACATATATCATTAATATGAAGTCTAGTTTTGAATTTATGAATATTATAGGAATTAGCGATCATGCTAAATAAATGGTGAAGACAATAAAGGATATTTTATATCCATTAGTTTATAAACTCATAAGTGCAGTTCTTGTTCTATTAGTAGCAACGGCTACCGTTGAGAGAACATTTTCTACTGTAAAATTTGTAAAAAATCGATTGCTTAACAAGATAGGAAATTAATGGACGTGTGATTGTTTGATTATATGTATTGAAAGTGATGTATTTGAGTATTTGATTATATGTATTGATGTATTAAATGTTATTGATAATGAATGAATTGCTATTAAAGCATAAAAAGCCATAAAGAACAATTGCAATTTTTTTAAAAATGTTTGTTAATATTATTAATTTTTCATGAAGCATTTAATTATGTTGTGTAATTTTTTTTTATGTATAATTGCATGATATAATATAATTTCGAATATAAATTTTAATCAATTCAATTCGGTTAACATTTTATAAGTAAATTTCAATTACTTATAAAATTTGATCTGTCTCAATTAATTGAATACACACCTCTAATTATATTTTGCCCTTGGAAATCCTAACTAGGATCACTGTCGGGTACCATTTATGTAATTATTCCTTGGAAAAATGAAATCTAATTATCTTAGAAGTTGATAGTTGTTGTTTACGGTCAAAAGAGTGACATTTTCATACACATATCAAAAGACTGTCATAAATCCCTCTACCTCCTCTTAACCTCTTCAATTGACTTAACTCCATCTTCCTGCCTATTAATTAGTTCCATGTTCATCATCTTCTTCCTCAAAGATTCTCCATTGACTTTTGCAGAGATGGCTGAGCTTTCACGTAACGAAAAAATTGTGAGTGCCACAACCTTGTGGGCACTGTTATTTGTGATGAGCATAGCGCAGATGCCACAACTTTTCATCTGCAAACATGGGAAGTGAAGTACGACTGCACGTCTCCTGAGAAGTTGAATATAATAGTTCATGGGGAATCTCGAGCTCCAACATTCTTTGCTCAGAAGAATGATATTGTAATTTTTGAAGTTACGAACAGTTTGCTCAGTGAAAAACTTTTTGTCGACTTGGTTGGTGTTAGACAGGTGATATTATTTTTTATTATCTTTTACTTTTAGAATTTTATATTATCATAATGCCCGCTTCTGAACTCAAAGCCATTTAATTTTTTACTACTGGATTTTTAATTATTTGATTAGAATAACAAAACAAAAGATGTGCATGGATTATGAAGAAATGGAAGGTAAGAGAGAGAGAGAATTAATATTGAACTGAAACCAATGGGAATATAGATAAAAATTTCTCTTGAATTTAAAAATTTAGTACGTAATGAGGGGTTTGAAGCGACAAAACCCACATATGGGGTGCCTTGAACTTGAAGGACTAATAGGATCTCAGTGGCTCGAGGGTGAGTGTGGGGCGGGTTTAGGCCATATGGTGCAAAATCAATACAAGCTAACTAGAACCTTTTCTTTCTTAAGAGAGGCGCATACACATGATTTAGTCGGTGGGGTGCATGGGATATGAAACTGTAGAATTCAAACTGGGGAAGAAGAAGAAGGCTGTTAGCAGTATTAGAGGTATGATTGGTTAAAGATTCTCATAGATCTGGTTAAATATAATAGAGGTATACCTGTTGCCTTTACCGGTCGGGGTCGATGAAACCTTGGTGCAAAGTCAATACAAGCTATTGATATCCCCAACGTTCAAGAGTTATACTTCATTATTTGTATTCCTAGGAACGTTCAGACCTTAAAAAGAAAAATTATTTACTGGGCTGTAGCGTACATAGCAGGAGAGGAAGAAGGCTGTTTCGCTGGGTTGTTATCAGTATTAGAGGTAGGATTGTTTGTTAATTAAAGATTTCTCATATATAGATCTTGTTAAAGTTAATGGAGGTATACTTGTTCGCCCTTGCCATCCACCATCAAACTCGCATGCAATCAAGTTCTTCTCTTTTCTTACAGATCCAGATTGAGAAAGAAAATTACTAGATCTTGAATTAGAGGACAACTTTGTATCGGGTACTTGTCGTCTTTTTGTTTTCGATCTATCACTATAGGTCAGAAGGAAGAAAGAAGGAATAGATTGATGAGGGATCTAAGGTGGGTCCAGAGTATCAACGTCATGAAAGTCAGCGGTATTTCAATTTAGAGAATGGAAGAAGAAGAAGAAGAAGAAGAAGAAGAAGAAGATATAGTTATTGTTATTATTATTATTGATAAGCATATATTTATTAATTAATTAAAGAAATTAAGATGAAGAAGATATAGTTATATAGCTTCCATAGTCATATTTTTCTACTATAATTAGGGTCCTGTGGAGAACTTCCTATTCACAGCATTAATTAAGGGGGTATTGACTATTAAATTTGAAGGTTAGAATAAATTTTAATCAACAGATTGATTCAATTTGTTGGTTAAAGTTCCTAGCTAACAATAGAGGCCTGTTTGCTAATAATTTCTATATCTTTCTATTTCAGATTGGAAATCCTTTGCTTGGAGCTACTCAATATCGGACTGTGCCTGGAGAGACCTTTAAATGTGAATTTGTTGTTGATAAGGTAATGTTCTTTTTTTTTTGCCCCTAACAATTTTAATGTTACAGCGACCAAGAGTTCTGTGATTAACAATTTTCAATAACATGTTAAATGTAGCCTGGAAAATACATCTACGATTACTATGGAATATTGGAAAGGGAAGCAGGGTTGTATATTTCAATCCGTAAAAAACCTGAACCTTTCTTCAATGTTAATAATGATCAAAGCATTTCTGAGAAATTAAAACCAATGGTACATTCAAGTCGAATCATGAAGAAGCATACAGTAGCTGTGAGGTTCCTAGCCGAGAATCCAGGTAACTGGGCCTTTTTCACTGTTGCAACAATTATAGGTCTTGCCCAATTGTATTGCTGCTTGTCTTGTTCTAGATATGGAATCGAGTTCCAATTTCAGTCCAATTATCCTTCTGGGTTATCACTTCTGATTGTATTTATCTAATTTTTGACTTTAGTTAAGGGGATGAATTACCAAGGAAATATGTTGTTACTAAGCCCAAGCCCACCTCCTTTTTCATCAACTGGTAATGGATCTTTCTCCTAGTCATTATTTGGAAGAAATCCTGATTAAAAAAACCCTTATTTGAGTATTAATTTCAGGGATAAATTACAATTTCCAAGGATTTATGCCTCTAGAAGCACCTCCTCAGCCGCCAACCGGTACCGCATTTTCTCTTAAAGTTATTATTTTGACAGGGGTGTCATTGACAGTTACAATATCTCTGGTTGTGACTTTCAAAATACGGAATATCTGCGAGATCACCTGCATTTGTTGTCCAAGAAATGGCTGAACTGGTGAAAGAAGATAACAAAAAATCGAGATGGGTTGAAAATGCTACGTTCTGTGAGGGTTTTATTTTATTTAGAGATAAATAAAAATTTGTAAGTTTTTAAATGAATTTTTAGTCTCTATATGTATTTGTGATTGTTCACTATGTGAGTAACATTATTTATTACATTGTATATTAAAAATTGAATATTTAATAAATTTGTGCATTTTTTTTAAAAAAAGAGAGCATATGGTTATTATAGTTTACATATATTTTCAAATATTAACATTATAAATCCAAATTCCAAAAAAAAAAAAATCGTTTTGAAGCGAAAGTAAAGAATTTAAATTTAGAGATATGCTTGCTTCCAACTCCACATTATCCGATATATAGTATACCTATAACTTTTAGAATCGTTAAATTATTAACTTTTACGGAGTATTTGAGATTATTATTGAATATTCTAAAAATAAATTTTTAATTTTTTATTTAATTCAATTGATTGACTCTTTTAATTTTTTATAAATTGTTTTTTTTCAAACATATTTTTAGAAAAAATATATATTTATCTGTTTTTATCTAAAAATAATTTTCAAAACTTAAAAAATTTAAAATTACAAATTTTTTTTTGTGAAGAAACGTTTTTTCCAAATTTAATACAGAACAGGCTCTTAATCTCAATTGTCAATAAAATTAACCGGTTACCTGTTGAATTAGTAAATAAATTTTAATAGCTTTACCTAAAACTGGATGGAACCACTTTGATTTCCCCGTCACGGCTTAGCAAGTCATGAATACGATTAATCAAGTCTCCATTTCTTTTTCATTTTTTTTTTTAGCTTTCAACTTCACTGTAAATCTGTAATCAATAATCATCTTCAAAACCCATATACCGGATGCCCCAATTTTCACTGGAAAATAAATTTCAATGAATTGCACAATCAACAAAATTATCAATCATTCAAACAATTCGATAAATTTGAGTTTTATATCAATTTGAATGCTACAGTGTTTGGATGAATATAGTTAATGGCAAAAAGAATAATAAAAAAAAATCTCTAATATTGTGCAGTCTCGAAATTTTGGTTGAATTAGGTTGTGTAGTCAGAATGTAATATTAGGGAGATCAAATTAAAAATTTCTAATATTGTCAAAAATTTATAAATCAAAGTTTTGGAATTGCATTTAAAAAAAAATTTTATATTGTATTATTCCAAAATTTCGAGATAATTCGGTATGATTTTTTGGTACTAAATAATTCGGAATAAAACTATCCGTTAGTCAGATAATTTAAATTTTGAAAAAAAAAAATGTCTAGCCTTGAGCAAATGCTTTTGTAGATAAAAAAAAATACAATTAATTAATTTAAGATAATGAATATATAGTAATATAGTAAGATATGCTGTATACATATAATAATATTCAAAATTTAAATTGTTATATATATAAACTCATAAGTATAAATTATATATATGTAAGTATATAACTATATAGTATAAATATGTAAGTTTGTGATTATTTAAAATATATATAATTATAATATCTACATTAATTATAAAATATATAACTATATAAATTTATTAAGTATATTTATTAATATAATTTAGATTAATATATAAATTTAATATAATGCAATTACTATGTTAAATTCATATACTAACATAATTTATGTATTAAAATGTGTGTAATTATAAGTTTTGTAAATAATGTTATGTATAATCATTATATAATGAGTTTGGATCTAATTATCTTCTCTAATTGTTTTACAAACAAAAACGAAAGGAGAGAAAAATAAAGAGAATATAATTGTAATTGTAATCTTTACTGGGTAAGTCTAATAATACTTATAATCTTAATTATTTTTACAGCTTATTATTATTATGTTAATATGAATTTGTACCACATAGATACACCAATGGAATAAAATGTTATTTCCTAAGTTTTAAAAGTATTTTTTATCCATATTAAATAAAAAAAAATGTATTTCTTGCCTGGGATTGAAATTCAAAACCTCTTATTATGGGAGGTAAATCCTTAATTCAAAAAATCCTTATATTGAATTATCCCAAAATTTTGAAATAATTCAGTATGATTTTTTTTGGTACTAAATAATCTAGAACTATTCAGATAATTTAAATTTTTTCTTTAAACATATCATAATTTATTCCATTACATATAAACTTTTTCTTTTAATAAACATATAAGCCTATCATTCTGAAATGAATCAAATTAGCATATAATAACAGTCTACAAATGAAGAGGAGATATGAACAATTTAAAAAAAAGAAAGAAAGAAAGAAATATGTCATTTTATATAACTTAGAATTCTGACCCTTGATATTAAATATGAAACTGCACGTGATATACAGATGCAAGTTTGGATTACTTAAAGAAGGAGATTTTTTCTCCTGCAAGGGCTATATGAATAGAATCTATAATTGATCTTTTTGATGAAGTTGGCAGATAAATCCAATCAAAACACCTAATGTTAATTGTTTTTTTTTTTTCAACCATACATCATTTATTCTCGTTAGTTGACTGAAATTTTATATTGAGATTAATTATATTTTTACGGAATAGAATTTCAATGGTAATAAAATATTTTTTTTATGAATTTTAAAGTAATGTAAATTACTTTTTGATATTGACATGATATATATTTCTCAATAAAAGTCATTTTAACATATTGCAGGCAACCGCGTTTTCAATTTGTACTATTCTTTGTGTGAAAGAAATTTTTGGTTCTCGTCCTTCACCATACAAGGATAGAGGTTCCGGATTCCTATCCAATTTTTTATTTTCTTAAAAAATTTTACTTTATTTAAATAATTTTTTATTTTCAAATTATTTTATTTTATAATTTTTCAGAAACTAATTATATATACATACACCATATTCGTCCTATCCTCTCCATAAAAGAGTTCTAGTTCGGAGTGGGGTAAAGCATTACATAAAAAATAGTCCCGTTCGAAATGGGTTTATATCGAAACTCTGAATTCGGGTCTAATTATCTTCTCAAATTTTCTTACAAAGAAAAAAAGAGAGAGGGAGAAAAATAAAAACCACGTACGATGGGGACAAAAGTGTGATGTCAGCACATCCGAAGCAAATTTTGTGGGTCAATGATGGTTGCCAGTAGGTTCAAATACATATGATCCACTTGTAAAATTTTGACCTGTAATAATGTAACACGTGGATAAAAAACCCTTATGTGGCATACATTCTTTTCCTCAAAAAAGAAAAGAAATATGAAGCAAAAGAGGGGGCGATCAGTGCCTTATTCCTTTTTCATTTTTCTTATATATATATATGGCATGCCGATAGATGTTAATTACTAGCAAGAAACCCATTTCTTCCTCTTCATACTTCTTCTTCCTGCCTATTAATTCGTCCCATTTTGATCATCTTCGTCCTCCTCAAAGACTCCCTGTTTACTTTGGCAGAGATGGTTGAGTTTTCCTGTAGCGGAAAAATCGTTATCAGTGCCTTGTGTGCACTGTTAGTTGTCATGGTGGGTACAGCAGCAGAGGCCTCAACTTTTCATCAGATATGGCAAGTGAAGTCCGACTACACGTCTCCTGATAAGTTGAGAATCACCGTTAATGGAGAATCTCAAGCTCCAACATTCTTTGCTCAGAAAAATGATATTATAATTCTTCAAGTTACAAACGGATTGCTCACTAGAAATCTTAGGGTTCTCTTGATTGGTGTTGGCCAGGTATGAATTTTGCTTCCTTTGGGTAGACGCATGTGTCAATGCCTGCCATTGGCTAACCTCAGTAATAATATGGTCAGGTTTGCTAATCATTTCTAGCTGTCTGTTTCAGAATGGAAATCGTTGGCTTGGTGTTACTCAAAACCCAACTGTGCCAGGAGAGACCTTTAGAAAAGAATTTGCTGTTGACAAGGTAAGTCTTTTTTTTTTCTTTTACTGTGATATATATATATGCGTGTGCGTGTGTGTGTGTGCAGAGCATATATCTCTGTTTAACAATTTTTAACGACATGCTACATGTAGCCTGGAAAATACATCTGCGATTATTATGGAATATTGGAAAGAGAAGGAGCGTTGTATATTTCAATCCATAGAAAACCTGAACCTTTCTTCAATGGTTATGATCAAAGCATTTCTGAGAAATTGAAATCAATGGTACATTCAAGTAGAATCATGAAGAAGCGTACAGTAGCTGTGAGGTTCCAAGCTGAGAATCCAGGTAACTGGGTTTTCATTGTTGCAACAAGTATAGGCCGTGTCCCAATATTGTATTGCTGCTTGTCTTGTTCTGGATATATGGAATCGAGTTCTAATTTTAGTCCAATTGTCTTAACCCATCAACCAAACCTATTGGGTTATGACTTCTGATTGTGTTTAACTAATTTTGGGCTTTATTTGAAGGGATGAATTACCAAGGAGTTATGTTACCAAGCCCAAGACCAAGCCCAAGCCCACTACATTTTTCCCCAAATGGTAATGGATCTTTCTCCGAGTCATTATTTGAAAGAAATTCTGATTAAAAAACCCTTATCTGAGTATTAATTACAATTATGAATTTATGCATGCAGCAGCACCTCCTCGGCCGCCAACCGGTTCCATGTTTTCTCTTAAAGTTATTATTTTGATCGGAGCGTCATCGACATTGACATTCACAATATCTATGGTTGTGAATATCAAAATACGGAACTGTATCTGTTGTCCGAAGTATGCCTTACGTTTTTAATTTCGTTTGCCATAAGTGAATTTTTAGTCTCTCCATATATGAACCCACATGTATTGTCTGGTGGTAAGTTCATCCATCGATTTGAGCTACATCTCATATTGGATTCCCCTTTTCTGCATTTGTAAAAATAAATCTATATATATTTGTGTTTGTTCAGAATGTGAGTAGCAATATTTATTACATTATAATATTGAATATTTAACAAATTTGTACATTTTTCAAAAAAAAAAAAAAAAAAGAAACATATGGTTATTATAGTTTACATATATTTTCAAATATTAACATTATTAACCCAAATTCCAATTTTGAATGAAAATAAAAAAATTAAATTTAGGGAGATACCAGCTCCAATCATACAATAAAAAGAAATGAGAAAAGAAATTTATAAATTATAAAATATATCTATAGTCTTTAAAACTATTAGATTACAGATTTTTAATTTTAACCGTTAATAAAATTAAACAACTAGCTGTTGAATTGGTAAATAAATTTTAATAGCTTTACCTACAACTTGTTTAATAGGTTATCACCCTTAATTCTCAAAATCTCCTTCTCATTTCTCACTCTCTCTCATAAACCACATTCCTTCAACATTTAGCTTCTTCATCAGCCATATATATATTCCTTTGTAATTCCATCATTCCCTTCACAACCTTCGAAACTTCGGCCACTACCAGATCGTCATCTAGAAAAATATCCGATGATTAGAAGGAGTAGAGAGAAAGACACGATTTCAGACCTGCTTGAAAGCAGAAGAAAGATGCGGTTCTAGATCTATGTGAAGCGGGATGGAACGAGCAAGCTCTGAAATTTCAAATTTAACATTGATACAAGAAACATCGAAGAAGAAAAAGAAGAGAGTTTCGTAGATCTGAAGAGAGTTTGTTAGGAATCTAGGGCATAATTGTAATCATATTAACTTTGAAATTTTCATATAAATAAGCAGTGATACTACAATTCTATAGATATGTGAATAATTCTCTCGATTTCTCTCAATCCTTTATTTGTTTTCTATCTCATATCTTCCCTCTTTTCTCTCTGATTTCATTCTCTCATTATTATCATTCTTTGTGGATTTCCTTCGTATGTGGGATTTAAGTCTTATACCTTCCAAATGAGATCATAACAATTCACCATGTTCCGCAGTTTGGTACCAACGTAGGCTAGTTATACACTAGGTTTTTACTAGTCTCAAGCGAACACTGATATGCCGGTGTTACTATTCATGAGACACGATTGCACAAGAAGACGTAATAGATAACTCTGATACTATGCTATTATGATCTCGGATCATAACCCAAAGAAATCCACAAAAATGATAAGAATCAGATAATGAAATTAGAGAGAAGAGAGGGAAATAAGATAGAGAACAGATAAAGGACGGAGAGAAATTAAGAGAAGATTCTATTATTCACATATATGTAGAATTGTAGTATTACCACTTATTTATATGAAAATACCAAAGTTAATATGATTACAATTATGCCTCTAGATTCCTAATAGAGTTCTTCTCTCTGATACAAGAAACAACATGGCTTAATCTTCAACTGAAAATGAGATGAAGAAATTTAAGAAAATTTTGATGTAGTTATAAATAATTGAGACAAAAATTTATTGGACCCGATTTGAAAGGTTTTAAGACTTGTTGAACCAAAAGTGGAATTGAGAAAGTTATGAGAATTTGGTTTCTTTGTGATTTTGGCTGAGATTGGTTGGAGAATTTGTGATAGTTGCAAAGCTAGGGAAATAGCTAGAACCGAAATTTGAAATAATAATAATAATAATAATAATAATAAATAATGAATAATGGATTAAATTAAATAGACATTTAAAATATAACAAAGGACTAAATGAATAATTAATTAAAATTATGTAAAAGTTAGACCTAAAGACAGAATATAAATTGTAAAATTTTTCATAATTAAAAGAATAGTGATGTAAATTTGACAAAGACATGGATAATAATAATAATAATAATAATAATAATAATAATAATAATTAAATGAATTGATGTGAGAGATGTAAAATAAATTTATTTTAATTATTTAACGAAATTAGCATTATCCGAATGTTGTTATTTATTTAAATATTCTTTGTTAGGCAAATCATAATTTCAAGTACCGGAGCCGGATAAAGGCAAAAAACTTGCAGATTCGAGCAAGAGTTAGCTCAGTTTTGTGCAA
Source organism: Balakata baccata (assembly GCA_949630135.1). Lineage (NCBI taxonomy): Eukaryota > Viridiplantae > Streptophyta > Magnoliopsida > Malpighiales > Euphorbiaceae > Balakata > Balakata baccata. The sequence continues at coordinate 31,199 of CATIWF010052417.1, forward strand.
ACTTTATAACAATAACCATAATTTTATTTAATGAATTTATAATATTAATATAAAATATTTAAGAATATTAATTATTCATGATATTCTGAAATGAATTGATTTATTGTTTTGAGTTATGATAGATATTATATATATGTGTATGACATGTATAGTGTAATTTGTTGTATAATAAATCGATTGACATATATATGTAATACTAAAATATTTTTGAATAAATATGTTGAATTATGTGATTGTTATAGTTTAAGTCTATAAATTAACTTAGATTGGAACTGAGTAGATTTATTGTCATGCCAATAGAGTTATATGGCTACGGCTAGGAGAGTTAGCTTTGGTCATGTGAGTTAGTTTTGATCGTGTGAGTTGACTTTAGTCATGTAATTTTACTTTGGTCAAAATATCGGCCATGTAATGATTATAGCCAAGGTAGGTGGCTTTGGTCTGGATAGACGAGCTATAACCCAAGCACTTTATTATTATGGTTACCTCTCGTCCTAGAAGAATATAATCTAGGTAGTTTAATTTATGGGCACTATGATAGATAAAATTCATGTGTTTCATTTTGAATGCTATAATTATTTTTCGATTATATATGACATGATATTTTGATAACTGCCAACAGAAACATATGTAAATAATTTGTTTGATTTGTTATGTTATGTTATTAATTTGTGAAAATATTATGTGGAATTTTTAAAATTTAATTACCTATGATTGTTATTATAAAGTTTACATTATTGAGTGAATTTACTCAATGCTAGAGTTGTTTTTCTCTTACTTAGGTTTTGGAACGAGGGTAGTAGCGGCAAATTGATAGAAAGAACTGCTAGATCAGTGGGCTCTACAAATGGAGAGGAGCAACAGTGATAGCCACCCCGATAAAGTTGATTTTTTTTTTGTTTGGTTATCATTTTATTGTGAATAATAATTAGAAATGCATTTTTATGTCAACCATTATAAATATTCTAGGAATGTAAATATAAATGTTATGAACTTAAAATTTTGAAGGTACTATAAAATATAAAAAGTGGAAAAAATATATTTTCAATGTATATATATATATATATATACATTGAAAACATATTTTTTTCCACTTTTTATATTTTATAGTACTTTCAAATTGTGTGAACTATTATAAATATTCTAGGAATGTAAATATAAATGCTATGAACTTAAAATTTTGAAGGTACTATAAAATATAAAAGTAGAAAAAATATGTTTTCAATATATATATATATTACTAAAGTGTTTTACAAGAAATGAAATTACAGATATTTATGCATGAGATAACACTGAACAAGTTGAAAGTGACATCATCTTACGTCACTGATATTCGGGAGAGTAAGGGGGTGTTACACATGATCGGAGAGATTATGGGTTTGTCCCATTTGGATCAACACTATTACACAAGATCTGAAAAAAAAATTCTGATTTCGTTTTATTCAAATCCATGGAAGCTTTCCTCTCATAGTTCAGTCTACTATCAGATCAAGCTCTGTTTCTAAATACAGAATAATTTTTCTCTCTCTATCCCAATCATTGCTCTTCAGTCGCAAACTCCAACAGATCATTTTACATAAAATCAAAAAAAATGATGGTAAGTGAAATGAATATGATTTTATTGTTATTGAATAAACTGAATACAAAGCCATTATATAGAGCTTTACAATAAAATAAATGATAAGATGAGAATAACAATCGGCGTTTGAAATACAAAACCAACATTTGATATACAAAGGCAAAGAGATTTGAAGCGATTTGAAGAGGAAATAGAAAGGATGACATTAATTTCTTAATTTGTTATACCCGAAAATTATTAATGATGACCGGTTGTGATTAATCAAAGTAAGCTATCAAGTTGTTTTATATTGCAACATCTATTTTTCTTCTTTGGTGAAAATTTGGACAATTAAATCCAAGGTATACCCAAAGTATCCCCAAAATATACTAGAAATATTTTCACATAATTCTCATAGGTATATCGAAATATCCCCAAGGTATTCATTTTAGAAAATTTTCAAGGAATTCCCAAGGTATACTCAAAGTATTCTTAAGTTATAGACGAGGTATTCACATGGAATTCCCAAAGGTATACTAAAGTATTCCTAAGATATCTATACCTAACGTATGCTGGACTTTATAATCTTTGTTCAAAATTGTTTTAGGCCCAATAAATTCCCAAATATACCAAAGGTATGTCTAAGGTATACCGGACTTTATAGTTTTTGTTCACATAACTATTTTAGTCCCAAGGTGTTAGGAGATATTAAAATCGTTAAAGGAAGAGGAAGTGGAATCCTGACATTCGAAGAATTTGGATTGGTATCCAAAAGTTGCAGGTCTGGCTTCGGTTAATAGAGAAATCACTGATGGATGAAAAATTTATGGTGGAAGAAAAAACATGATTGGATTTTAATTGAAGGGTTTAAAGCATATTAAGGTTCAGAGGTGATGGAAATTTTTATAAGTTTGAGATTATGGGTCTATGTAAGTGTGGTTTGAGTGTTTGTTTAAAGAGGAAATAAGGGATTTAGTTTGGGAGAGATGAAAGATAATCTGAAATTAGGAATAGATTACAGAAAGTGACTTGCTGAAGGTTCAAGTTCCAATGAATTTTGACTTTTTGAAATACTCTAACTTTGATTTAAAATTTAAAATAAAATTAATTCCTATTTAACCCATTTATTTTTCTAAATAAATCTTTCCTTTCAATTTAAAATTGGAACTCCTTTTTTAAAATCATAAAGAACAAATTTATTTAGCTCAAATTAAATAAACATAGCACATAGGCTTAAGAACATTGTCAACACAAAGTATTAGACAACCAAGTATTCTAATAGTATTCTAGTGGTTATCAAGAGATTACTCTAATGCAATCTAATAAGAATTCAACAAAATTTTCACATTTCACACACAATCTCCTCGTAAATAAATTAAATATAAGATTCATAAATACCTGAAGTGATGAGAATTACTTTGGATCATTATCCATTCTAAGATTCTTTTTAATTTTGCAAAATCTCTCTTTTAATTTTAGCTTTGAGCCAATATCATGTATTATGAGCAACTATTGTTCAAATATCACCATTTCATACTTGAGGTGCCCATTTAACAAATCTGCAATAAATCAAGTTGTTTTTGGTACTCACTTTACTATGGGTCTTTAGTTGTTAGTTGAAGTGAATAGAACATTCATTTTCATATGACTTGTTTGCTAATGATATTTTCCTTTTACAATCCAAACTTTCTTAGCATTAAAATTCTTTCTCAAGAAACAATATTTTGATGTATGTCCTTTTTTGCTATAATAATATGTAATATGAGAAAAGATATGTGAAGCTATTTTATCAAAATAAGCATCATCTTTCACATACTGCACACAACTATTCTTAACAACTCTTCTTTTCTTACCAAATCGAATAGCTTTTGTTTCATGATACATAATCTCCTCATATAATACACGTTTATCATATCTCAACTTTTTAATCTCCTTCTTTAATTTATAAACTTCTTCATGTAGTGATGTATTTTCTCTTGCAACATTATTATAGAAGTTAACATCTTTAAGCTCATTTTCTATGCATTTATCTACTTCCTTCATATAGTCATCATGTGTAACTTTAAGATTATCATACATATTATCCAAAACAATATACTTTTTCTGTAATCTACCATATTTATAATATAATTCTTCAAAGCATCTCAACAAATCATCATCATAAAAAGAGTCAAAGTCGCCTACCTTAGAGCTTTGATCCTCATTAAGCTCTAATTTTTCAGTTTGAACAACATCAGTTACCTCCGCCATCAACGCCATGTGAGCTATTCCGTTTTTATCAGAATCAAATGAGCTTGAACTTGATTCTTTACTATTACTCCAAACTACAACCATATCACATTTCTTGTATTTCTTTCCTTTCTGTTTCGGCTTTGTACACTTTGATTTTATATATCCAGGTTAATTGCATTCATAGCATATGATATCATTACTGTTTTGAGTTTTCTGATAGGTTTCTGATTTTTTGGGTTTGCTTTTTTGCTTGTAATTTTTGTATGACTTCCTTTTCTTAGCATTTTTCTAAACCTTCTTGCCATCATAGCTAGCTTTGAAGGGTTTTGATCATGTATCACATACATATAACGCAGCGAAAATAAAAATTTTCAAAACCCGAATCAAAGGATTTTCATGTGCCAATTAAAACTAATTTAATCAAAGAAAATTCAGAATTTATACCTTTATAATTTCTTGATTTTTCTTCA
>CATIWF010052436.1:0-33986 GCA_949630135.1 Balakata baccata
TGCATGTGGTGATCTCAACAGGAATGTTTTGGCTCCTGCTGCTCCATTTGCGAGAAAAGATTACCAGTTTGCACAGAAAACTGCTGAGAATATTGCTGCACTCCTAACTCCTCAATCTGGTTTCTACTATGATATGTGGGTGGATGGGGAGAAAATTATGTCTGCAGAACCTCCTGAGGTAGTGAAGGCCCGGAATGATAATTCTCATGGAACTAATTTTCCTGACTCACCAGAGCCCATCTATGGAACCCAATTCTTACCTAGGAAGTTTAAAATTGCTGTCGCTGTGCCAAGAGATAACTCAGTGGATATTCTCACAAATGACATTGGTATTGCTGTGGTTACTGATGGTGATGGAGAGCCTCAGGGTTTCAACATATATGTAAGATCAGCACATCTTTCTTTTAACCATAGTTTCTTTTTCATATAACTGCTTTTGGAAAATTTTTCTTATATTTATACTTTAGGTTGGTGGTGGTATGGGAAGAACACATCGATTGGAGAGCACTTTTCCGCGTTTGGCTGAACCATTGGGTTATGTACCAAAACAAGACATTTTGTATGCAGTGAAAGCTATTGTTGTTACACAACGAGAAAATGGAAGGAGAGATGATCGTAAATACAGTAGAATGAAATATTTGATTAGCTCGTGGGGGATTGAGAAGTTTAGAATTGTTGTTGAGCAATATTATGGAAAGAAATTCGAGCCATGCCGTGAGTTGCCTGAGTGGGAATTTAAAAGTTACTTGGGATGGCATGAGCAGGTTCAGTCTAACATTCCTACATTTTTTATATATGATTCTAATATTTTTATCTGTTTGGAGTTGTACATTTTTAGTTTCGCACTTTCATCTGCTTGTTTGTTTGATTCCTGGCCTTTGTTTTCCTTTGTTTATTATTTGAATTAATGATCTAAAATGTTGGCAGGGTGATGGTGGTCTATTTTGTGGGCTTCATGTTGACAATGGTCGTATTGGAGGGAAAATGAAGACCGCATTGAGGGAAGTAATAGAAAAGTACAATTTAGATGTGCGTCTTACACCAAACCAGAACATCATCTTGTGTGGCATTCGCAAAGCATGGAAACACCCCATCACTGCAACTCTTGCACAGGCTGGATTGCTGGTGAGACATTTGTATCCCACGTATATATTTTCTTCAGAACTGTTTATCCTTTAACATGTGAAAATCCTTTATTTTTACTTCTTTGAATAACTAGGTTAATCTCATTCACCTATTGTCTAGAATAGTTAGTGTTGATCTATATGATCAAACTTTGCATTGAGTTGTAAAAAATAAATATTTTTTTTATGCGAATTAGGTTTATTATTTTAGAAATGAGTATTAGGACAAGTTATGTGACTTGCAATAAACTGCAGTGGAAATCGGTTTAATAATGATAGTCATTTTCTGGGATGGATCAATAGGAGTTAGCTATAGGTTTTTTATATCGAACACTATAACTAAATTTCTTATACTGAACTTGTGATTGGGTGTTCTTAGTAGTTGTGGCAGTGATTATTTGGTTACTTCTATTTTTTGCTGTTTCCTTCTATTTTGGATTGGTTCTTGCCGTTTCCACCTTTTTTTTTTTTTTTTTGATGATTGATTGCAATTGCATGTGGACAGCAACCCAAGTATGTAGACCCCCTCAATATAACAGCAATGGCATGTCCAGCTTTACCACTTTGCCCACTGGCAATAACTGAAGCTGAACGAGGAATACCCGACATCCTCAAACGGGTCAGAGCTGTATTTGAGAAGGTATCTAATTTTCTAAGAATGCAAAACAATCAATCAAGAACTTTATGGAAACATTCAGTGAATACTTGACACAAATCGGGATCTTCACTGGTATCAATTGAAATGGAACTCATGGTTTCAGGTTGGTCTCAAGTACAGTGAATCTGTGGTAATAAGGGTTACAGGCTGTCCCAATGGTTGTGCAAGACCATACATGGCTGAACTTGGACTCGTTGGTGATGGTCCCAATAGCTATCAGGTATAGGAAGGACCAATTAATGTTTCTTCGCTTTCCTCCCTTTAACATACATGAGAGTTATTAAAAGAAGTATAATGCACCCGTTGTTCTTTTATAACAGATTTGGCTTGGGGGAACACCCAATCAAACTGCATTGGCTAGAACTTTCATGAACAAGGTTAAGGTTCAAGACCTTGAAAAAGTAGTGGAACCTCTGTTTTATCATTGGAAAAGAAAAAGGCAGTCGAAAGAATCATTTGGTGACTTCACAAACCGTGTGGTGAGCTTAGAAAGCTAACCTGTTTTCTGTGTTCAGTTTCATGCAAATTCTTGTGTCTAAGATGAAATTGTATATTCTAATTATTCTGTTAGGGATTTGAGAAACTTCAAGAGTGGGTGGACAGTTGGGAAGGTATAATGTCTATGCCGGCAAAATACAATCTGAGGCTGTTCGCAGATAAGGATACGTATAGTAAAATGGACGACCTTGCAAAGTTGCAGAACAAGACTGCTCACCAATTAGCCATGGAAGTTATTCGCAACTATGTTGCTGCCCAGCAAAACGGGAAAGGCGAGTAAGGGGCTCATGCTCATCATTCATTAACTTGTTGCTGCCAACCAGAAATGGCCAAGGTGAATAAGGAACAATCTATCCCCTTCTGTGCTGTTATTGCTGAGTAACAGCTTCGTAATGAATGTAATTGGTTTTGGTACATTTTGTATCACAGTTTTGCTCTTGTTAAGGTGTTCAACAACTGTATTCTACATTGGTAAAAAGTAGGTCTTGCATTTGTTTTAAAAAAATAAATGTTCGCTGGTTATTTCTCCTAAAATAAAATATCCTGTCCTTGCATTTGATTTTTAATATGTTTTCTCAGTTCTATATAATCGGACGCAGAAGTTTCCTAGGAGTTCTTTTGTGCTATTCATGTTCATGGGTAGCCTTCGTTACTTGGCCATTCGCACATTCTCTTTTCGCGGATGCAAAAAGCAGCTCGAGTTTGCATTTAAAATGTTGGAATTTGTTAACTTTTGCCTTTTCTTTGTATGTTGTCGGGTCCGGAGAGAATAAATCTTCATACATTCATGTTGTTGCAACCATGTGTGTAGAACAATTTTCACCAATCTGGAAAGATACATAACCATGCATTGGATTTTTGATAAGGCAAGTTAGCATTTCATTGCTGGTCAGAAAGAGCTAATTAAATAAATTTTGAATTCAAAATTTTAACTATATAAATTTACCAAAATATGCTATTATTATGTTTTTTTAGGTTGTAGATATATCGACATGTACATGTTCCATTGATATACTGTAAATTGGAAATGTGAATAGGAAGGCAGCTGATTAGTTGAATATATCAAATTGTTGAAGAGAAGAATCAGAGAAGGAAAATAGAAAAGAAAAAGAAAATCGAAAGTGGAAGAAGACAGAAAACAAAGAGGATTCTCCAATGAAAGGATACAATACAAGAGAGGATACAGCTTTTACATTTTAATCTAAACAAATTGCAAATCAATATTGCATTTGCATAGAGTAAGAAGATGAAATTTAAATTGATCTCACTTGTGGCAGACACGAGCCGTAGGCATCGTGACACAGATAGGAGCATACTTCTTCTTAGCTAGAGCAGTCCCATTCTTGGGTTCATCCTCAGCTATGGCAACTTTGGCAACGGAGAATGAAGCGGCAGCAGCTGCTGCAAACACCAAATCCCTCCTTCCACTGCAGCTTTCTTCCATATTATTCATCTCTGTACTGACCCTTTCTCCATCTGCGGGGTTTGAGGCCTTGGCCACGATCAACCCTCTGTGTTGGGTTGTGAAGGGCTGTCTGGTCATGGTTGAACCAGCAAGGAATGAGGCTGTCATGGTCATCGATGCCATCTCTGCAATTCTGCTTTACTGTTGTCTTCGCTACTGTGAGTTTGTTTCTGATTTTTCACATGCACATAACGGAGTGGATTATTATTACTTGCAAATACAAATGGCTTTAAGGCCTTGTTGAGAGATCGTCATCCATTTCCTTATCTCAATAAATGTTTGGTCAAATGGATTAGTGACACGTGCTCCTTTTATCTTGTCCAGAATCTGAGGTTGTAAAAATCCTTCAGTTGAGTGGTGAACATTTAAAATCCTAGTCTCAAAATGCTTCAACTAGATCATCATTCAGCCCAGAGGATTCCACTCTGTGTAATACCAATATAGGAAAACAAGAACGCATGAAATTCGATTATCCTCGCAGGCACAGCCATAGAGAATGTCAGTTTTTGCAAGTTAAACCTGCTTATTAAATCTTTAGCTGATTCTTCAAAGCTCTATTGCTCCTAAGATCTACACATATCGAATCTAAAATATGAACTGATAAAGCAGCAACATTTAAAGAAAAACATGATTTTTGAAGTAATAAAAGCAACTGATATAATTCCAGGTTGATCAAACAAAGTAAAGTTGTTGCAGAATAAAAAATCTCCAACAAAACTGCATAACAAAATGATAACATGCTTAGTCTTAAGAACCTACACCATAATTAAAACCAAACTCTTAACCCTATATTTTCATCTTTTAGAACCCAGACTGCATCCTCATCAAGCTTCAACTCTCTCAACATCTTCAATCAAGACTTTTGTTGGTTTTCCCAATAGATCAGTGTACTCCTGGAATGGGGACTTGATGAAGCGGGTTTCCCTCCAAAAATCAGGAGTCAAGAATCCGTAGGTTTTGAGCAGACAGTCAAAAGTGGCCTGCATTTGACATAACATTCAGTGAGCTAACAATAAAAAGTACAGCCAAGACAGTGCAGTTAACCATCAGAGAAGCATCTCATCACACTATTCATTTTTGTGAAAACAATATCTACTCCATCAGAAAGAGATTTCAAGGCATTCTTGGCATCATCAAGCTGGAAATATTTATCACAAAAGATCACTTTAAACTACAGAAATGGCCAAAGTTGCAGATTAGTCTCTTAAGCAACCGACCTGGATCCATTCATTTCAGACCTTCCAACAAATCAGTGGATGAATACCAGAGTTCTATTGGAATGTGTAAACATTAAAGCAATAGGACCAGCTCATATACAAACAAATAAAATGCCAATAAAAAGGGAAGATATTAAATAGTGCTATCAAACACTATATGAAACCACAATCAATCAGAACACAACTTTACACCCGTAAAGTTCTTGTACTGTAAATTAAATACAGCATCTATGTGAAAAGTACTTCAGAGTCTCTGACCTCGAGCCTAAATTACAAGTAAATGAATAACCAAAAACATGGAAGCAAAATCAAACTACAAAATTAGTACTTCGAATACAAGTGCGTAAGCCCCATAAAAATAATGGGATTTTATAGCCAGAATTCCCAAATAGAGATTATGCAAGACTAAACTGCACCAATTAAAATGCCACTATTAGCAGTTCATTCAAAACAGAGCAATGATTTGTATTGAAAAGGAAAGGCGATGTTTTGTAATTAAACTGAGCTAATATATTCCAATTCAGCTGGCAAAATAATTAAGCAATGCAATTGTAAACCAAAAAAAAAAAACCAATAAGAAAATTTGCATAAAAACAAACAGATAAAAATATGAGTTTTGTTCCATTAGCTTAATGTAACTGATTAATTGGAGAGACATATATGCGAAACCAAGAAAATAAAAAATAAAAGATGAAAAAAACAAACCTTGACGAAGTTCCCAAGAGTCTTAGTGGAGCCCCTTGAGGAGGTGAAAACATCCTCTATCCCAGCAAACTGAAGAACCTTTTTGGGGACACGAGCTGCGACAATTCCAGCACCACGAGGAGCTGGCACCATTCGCACTGTGACAGATCCACACTTTCCGGTCACCTTGCACGGTACTGTGTGCGGCTTCCCGATCTTGTTACCCCAATAACCTCTCCTCACAGGGATCACTGACAACTTAGCCAATATAATGGCGCCACGAATGGCAGTAGCAACCTCTTTCGAGCACTTGACTCCCAATCCGACGTGGCCATTCCCATCGCCGACGACGACAAAGGCCTTGAACCGAGTTCGCTGACCAGCTCGGGTTTGTTTCTGGACAGGCGTGATTTTCATGACCTCATCCTTGAGGGATGGACCGACGAGAGTGTCGATGATCTGGTGCTCTTTGATTGGGAGCGAATGCAGATAGATTTGCTCTAAGCTTTTGATTTTTCCTTCTTTCACCAATCGACCAAGCTTGGTCACTGGAACCCATTTCTCCTCCTCATCACGGCGCGCACGACGGCGACCTCTGCCTCCACGGTCACCACGTGGGGCACCGCCGAAGCCACGGCGAAAGGCACCTCTTTCACCTCCTCTTTCCGCCATTTTTGTTTGAGATTTTTGCGTCTGGGGTCTGAGTTCGAAGAGCGACTGGGACGATGGAGTAAGAAGAGAGAGAATTGTGGCGGTATGATATATATATGTGCAAATTAGGGTTTCGGAAAATCCATAGATGGTAATAGTGATCTATAATCTTCTACATTGGGCCCTTAAGTGCGGCTCGGCCCAACCTTTAATGGGCCTGCCTGATACCCAATGAAATCAAATGGGCCAGCTCTCTAGTGCTTGACTTGTTATAGGATGCATCTAAGTGCTTAGTGGTGAGTGTATCAAATGTCCATTCACACCAATTTTTATATACTGGATTTCAGTCCATACACTATTATGAACCAAAGTTAATCACACATGTAAAAAATGGTGACAATTTTATAAATAAAACAGACTTATATAATTATCAATCACACAGTAATATTTTTATAAATATTTATTATCTACCGTTAAAAAATGTTCATTAATGGTGTTCAACCCTGAATTCACTCTGAATGGAAAAGTTTTTTATCATTTTTATATTCTGCTCTGATTCGGCCTCGTCCTGAAATTTTTGTAGCGGTGATGATATATACATTCTCCATCTAATATATTATTTATAATTATATAATTATATATTATAATAATAATAATCATTATTTTAATATAATTTATAATTTTAAAAACAATAAAATAAAAATATAACACTAATTTAAAACAAAAAAATTATTTAAAAAATCACATAATTAACTATTAAAATAATTGAATAAAAATTATATTTAATATTAAAATAAAATAAAAAATTTATTAAAATTGGAGGTTGGATCAAGGACTCAGGCTAAGAGATATTCGTCCCTATGCTATGTTTGTGAGGATGAAAATATGTGGGAAAAAAAAGAAAAAAAAAAGAAATATTATCACTTTATATTGTTTGAGAATGAAGGAAAATAAAAGGATAATGGAAAATAAGAAGATAAAATAAAGAAATATTATCACTTTACATTACATTGTTTGAGAAAAAAGAAAAATAAAAGGATAATGGAAAATAAAAAATTAAAATAAAGATGTATTTCTACTTTATTTTGCTTGGAAAAATAAAAAGAAATAATGAGGGGATGTAAAATAATTTTTACTTTTCATTATTTATTTTCTCTTTAAAATGGAGAAGAATACGAAAAATTAGATAAAAAATATCACTGTTAGTGATAAAATTATTTTTTTTATCCTTGATTATTTTATTAAAATATGTAAATACGTAATACTATAATTTTTTTCTATTACAATAAATTATCTAAATTAAAAAAATATATCTTATTTATTTTATTTATTTTATTATTTTATTTATATTACTTCAATATAAAATATAATAAAAAATAAAATTAATATTTATACCATATTTTCCATTTTAGAAGGCAAATTCTGAAATATGATAAAAGAGGAAGAAAAATAAAAAAAAATTTCTTATTATATAATATATTTTTAAAAATAAAGAAATAAACTAATACCCAATAATCAATTTGAAGGTGACATTAATATAAGTGAGCCCCACTTCAAGAAATCAGCGGTCAGTACGCATCCACGTGGATGTTGTACAACACATTTAGAGACGGCGGGGAACACGCCGAGTATGTCACCTTCGTATTTGTACTGTCGGTCATAACTTGAAGGTCACGAGTATCCCTGTATACTAAGTTTCCTTTTCAATTAATATTTCAATTTGGCATAACATAATATCTCATTATTTTTGTGTTTTTTTTTTGGGCCAAATTTTTCAAATGGAAAACCATTTGTATATAATAAATAATATAATTTTATATCAAATCAAATCTTACTCAACTCCAAAAATTAACTTATCATAATTATTATAAAATATCTCGAAAACCTATTCAAATGAGAAGTACTCATTATCTTATTCACGTTATATTCCTTATTATTTAAGTAACTCGTATTTCATATCGATTTTATAACACTAAAAATAAAGATATATGTCACTCGTAGAATTTAAAAAAAAAACAAATTATAAATTGAATAAAAATGAACTAGAAGTCCTCAATAGAACATGATTAATTTCATTTATTATTACTTAATTTTATTTTTATTATAATAAATTCAACCATTTTTTTGTTTCAAAATATATTTTATTTCATTAAAATTACTTACAATCAATTTTTCGGATAATAGAAAATTTGATATAATTACTAATGTATCATCTAAAATTTTATATAGCCGATGATTTGCTATTAAAAAATTATGATATAGTGGCGGATATATCATTAAAAATTTAATGAGATTAAATAAAATTTAGTAATTGTTTTTTATTGATATAGAACTTCCATAACTTTGAAAAAGTCCCAATGTATACGACAAAATGGTCCTTTGCTAATAATTTAAATTCCAACAACTTGACTACAAAAAATAAAAAACATGGAATAGTAATGTGTTTGTTTGTTTGTCAGAGTTGCAAAAATATACTGTGGGGTCTATTGTATTCTATCCAAGTATAGTACAGACAAACTACATATTAGAATGTGTGAAAAATATATTAATTAGGCTTAAAATTTATTGCAACTTTGATTCTCATTTGCTTCGTACTTTAAACTTATATTAATTTACAGACATCTTAACGGTAACATTTTACATTACAAATGTGTTTCGCAAGTTGAAATTAAATAGCACTCAACCAAATTTAAATATGATAGCAAACATATATTATTATTATTATTATTTACATCTAAAAATAGATTATTGATATATTATATCATATAACTTTTATGTTAAAATAAAATTATAAATGTAATATCTAAGAAGTGAGATCAGATATGGTTAAGATTTTTTTCTTTTTTAATTGGATGTTTTCGGTTTGAGTCATACATACAAAACAATTTTAAAAATTTGAGAGGATTATTTTGCTTTTAACAAAAAAAAATTATAGAAAAGTCTTATGCAAATTCAATTTAATCTAATCTAGATGGTTAACAAAAAAAAATTATAAGTATAAAAATTAAATTGTCAGCTTTACTTGATTATTTTATCAATATAATGACTCAAATCAAAGATCATCATTGTTTATTATGACAATTGAGATATAAATATTGAAACAAAAGCTTTGCTAATTTAAGTACGTAAGTGGGTGTTAAAAAGCAAAACCGATTTTTGGATAGAGAAGAGTGGTTGATATTGGTCAAAATTATAAAATTTAAAATTTTTTAATTTAACTAAAATATGCAATCAAATATTGTATAACATATAAATACGCTTTACATATTAATTTTAAATATTTGTTTATAACTTTTGTAAAATATTTTTTATAACCTTATAGATAATATCTAGTTGCCAATATCATATAACAAAATGGAAAAATAAATTTATGATAATTTTAATTAATATTTATAAAATCAACATTCTCTTCCATTAATCATGATAATTACTTTTAATATACCACTATGGTTAATTTAATTAACAATTTAATTAAATTATGATAATTTTAATTAATAATTTAATTAAAATTATATATAAGAAAAATAATTAAATTAATCGATATTAATTTTAATTCAAAAGTATAAATGATCATTTATAATTTGATTCTCAATTAAATCAATCCATATATCATAAATATTAAGTAGCCAAATAATTTAATTCGAGTATAATTTATAAGATTAATAATTTTATTATAAAGAAAATATAATATTAACTCCTTAATATTATATTGGACATTATTTCCAATTCATCGTATATCCAGGCACATTAATTATCCATATGAATTTTTTTTTAATTATCGATAAAATTTTAAATATTAATTTGATTTTTAAATTATAATATTAAATCATCTCATTATGATTCCGATATTAATTAAGGTCATAATGCATCAAAACCCTATTTGTCAATCTGCATTATGATTAAAATAAAATTTACTATTATTGATCTTATATCAAATAAGTCGTATTTTTTTCTAGCTAGAAATATATTTTATCAGAATAAAAATATCAACTTTATTAGAATTTTACCTTGGTACTGCATAGTAACGAATCGTACTATTAGTAATTTCATATTTCACTGTATAATTAACTGTGATAATTACGAGTAAAATTACCAAGTATGAATACTACAAGATAAGACAAATAGCACATCCACAGCCACTTATGAAAGGACAATCTTAACACTTCAAGTTAAATAATTTCGAGTCATAAAATACTCATATATTATGATCAAAATAATAACTGTTGATATCGAGTACTATTTGTACAGTTATTATTAGGTGTCACTGTTCGGTATATTAATTCTTTAAAAATCCATTATATTATTATATCATAAGAATAAAATTTATCATCAAAATAAACTATATGATAATCTAGAGACTCAATAATTTTTTTTATTATCTTTTACTATATATATTTATTTCATTATTATCAACAATTTGATAATAAATTATACATGAATAATCAAATGATTGTATATTTTATAATATATATAATTATTATATTCATAATATAATCAACAATTTAAATATTTTTATTTATTATGAATATAATATATATATATATATATCAATTAGGATATATTATTTAATATATAAAAATAAATAAATGCACTGTACAGATAATCAAGTGCTTTGAAAATTTAAAAAAAAATTGAAGCATAAATGGCGAAAACATTACTAAAATTAATTTAATAGAAAAAAGCTTCTTTGGGTTTGGTTTTATTTACTTTGAAAACGAAAAACACAAAGGGAGAGAGGACGAGAAAATCAAGAAGAGAATCAGAGCAAGTCAGACTCAGAGCAAAAGAAGGCTGAGGAGGAATGAGAAGCGTCAGTGTTCAAAACTCATCAATCACCCGCTTACTTCAACTCTTTGATTATTAAACAATAATTACATAGTTTAGTATAATTTTATTCTTTCAATTTTGCTATTATTATTAAATAAAATTTCAAAATTATTAAACAACTATACAGCTTTTTATTTTTGAATTTTTAAAAATTAAATATAATTTAGTTTTAACTACTTATTTTTCTTTTAAATTTAAAGTTAGCTAATGGCTTATTAATTCTAATAAAATTACTAAAAGTAACAATTAAATTAAAACAGAAGGAGTACTTTCATACATATAAATACATTCTTATTGGAAACAAAAAAATCAATTAATTTTCTTAAGAATTCACTTTTAAATAGCTTTTATTAATATTAGTATCATCAAATTTATTTTAAAAATAATAATAAAAAATGCGAATTCAACTATTATTATATAAAAAAAAGAACGTTTCTGATTTATGTTTTTTAAACAAAAAAAAATCATAATTAAATAACTCGGAGCAATACATTGCCTTTAACGGCACGCAGCTTGATTACTGGCTTGGCTAATCATCTTTTGAAACTAATAAATATAGAAATACAATTTGGACAGTGATAAATATGTCACCTTGTTGACATTCATTTTAAATGGAGTTTTATTGTTTCCACTAAATTCGCATGCGACAAATTCATCGAGCAAAAAAAAATATATATTTTTCTAAAATTTAAAAGATAATTTATATATAAGGTCGAACTTGATCTCCAATTCGGAAAAAAAAACTCTTACTATTCTATTTTATTTTTTAAAGATATA
This sequence comes from Balakata baccata, assembly GCA_949630135.1. Classification (NCBI taxonomy): domain Eukaryota; kingdom Viridiplantae; phylum Streptophyta; class Magnoliopsida; order Malpighiales; family Euphorbiaceae; genus Balakata; species Balakata baccata. Next base: position 11,902 of record CATIWF010052436.1, read on the forward strand.
ATTTCATTTTATTTTTAAGGTAATGTTATAATTAATTTCAGATGGAAATTTCTAATTTATTTTTAGATAAGCATATAACCCAATTTAACTTTTTAAGCAAGATACGTGCAATCATGATTTTGATGATAAACTTATTAAATGAAGGCTCCCTTTGAGGTAAATATTAGGTGGGAAAAAGTGTAAATTTAGGTTATAGGCTAGCATGGATTAAATGTTCGCTAGTTTTCTAGCCCCAAAACAACGCTTTTTGCCATCATTTTTACCAATAAATAGTTAACCAAATTTAAATTCATTTTTTTTTTAGCATCATAGAATTGAATTATATTCATGTAAAAAAGAGTTTCACATTAGCAAAGCTTTAGTTTAATAATATTAATATGATGATTAGATGTACGAGTTTCGAATTTGATTATCTCGTCAACAAAAAAATCTTATATATATATAATCTATTTTGGATAAAAAAAGCTTTTTTTTCAGAAAAATAAATTTATATTTTTAATTTTAAAAACTGTTTTGAATAGTAGCAAATAATAAATAATTTCTTAAAAAATAAATTTATAAAAAATTTTAAAAAATTAATCAATTAATAAATAAAAAAAATTTAAATCCTACTTTTAACACAATCAGCAATAGTTTCGAATAACTCAAATATAACTCCATCCAAATAAAGACCAACCAAGCACAAAGGATAGAAACGCTCGCACCTTTGATTTGAAATCCCTGTTCCTCCCACATAACGAGGTTGCACGCCTGTGCTTTTACTCCCAAAACTCCCCATTAAACCTCATTTAAACCCTCTTCTGAATTTAATCTACCCACTCTCTGTAAAATGAATATTGAAAGGATAAAAAAAAAAAGAAACCATTAATAGTCCCTTGAGGTTGAGGCTCCACCTCTCACAATATCTTTATGAATCTGTCATCTTCATTCTGCATCACTTACATATCTGCTACATTTAAATTCTCCTCTGCATTTTCTTTAGTTTTTTTCCAAATCAAAGAAGCAAATTAGTAATTACCCACTGTTTTTTTTTATTCTTTTCTGTCATTAAATTCCAATTTTCTTACTTCTAAACTGTCACTCTCTCTGTCCCCAACTAGAATTAACAATCCCATCTCCGGCAGCTAATCAGTACTTCCACAATAAAACAAAGCAAGTGCATTTTCAATCCATTAAATATTTTAATTTTCTGTCCACCAATAGGAAATAGAGTTTTGATGTGCTTGTACCAATCAGTTCAAAGCTTTTTGAATCCATAAAAAGCAAGTTTACCATGGAATTTTTGTTCAGGCACTTAAAGTCTTTGCTTTTCTGAGTTTTCAATCTTCATTTCATATAAAACACAAAACCCAGAAACCAAAAACATCAGAGCTGAAGGGGAATTGCATGGAGAAAGTATCAAGTATAACAACATTGGCATCGAGGAGGCCAAAATGGCAATACCCAACAGCTCAACCTACGCCAAGAATCCTGCATTTCCATCGCAGGCCTCGCAGGAAACCACTGGCGAAAAATAGTGCTAACAAGTCAAGTTCACAGAGAGATAGGAAGGTGAAGCTGGAGACTTTGTTTGATCAAGAAAGACAGTTCGCAAAAGGGGTGACTCCTATTGTGATGGTCAGTGCTGAAGGGAATGATCAGTATTACGAGGAGGAGAGGAGAGAGAGAGTGGAGGAAAGAGAGAGTGTGGTGGTGGAAGAGGAGAAGTGGAGGTTCCAAGCTGAGATGTTGAGGGCAGAATGTAACTTGCTAAGGATGGAGAGAGACATTGCTGTGAAGAAGATGGAGAGGAGAAGGGTTCAGGTGGAAAGGGCTTTGAGATCTGCTCTTCAAACTCTGCTTTCTGTTAGTATTTCTCTCTCTTTTCATTTTCATTTTTGCTAATTTTTATGTCTCTAAGAGAAAGTTCCTGGAAATTTACAGGAAATTAGTCTTTTGTGTTTTTTCCATTCTTCACGGCAACCAACCATACATAGTAATCTGTTTGGAAGCTGAGAAAATTATGGCAAAAAACATATAAAACTAAAGGTTCTCCATGATTTTTATCCAAAGGAATATTCTTTGACTGGTGATAATTGTTGGGTTGTTTAGAAAATGTAGGCGAATAAATGGAAATAGGGACATATGGTTCTATTTATCCCAGTAGAGCTTCCAGTTTTAGGCATGCATAACAAGAGTTTAGCTCTAAAACTGACTTGGTTGTTTCTTTGTTCAATTTTTGTTAGCCATAAGTGAGCTATTTGGTTTATGATATGATGTTGTCTATGTAAAATTCAATTGAATTTCATGCTCATGACTTTAGTCTGGCTACTGGCTTATAGGGGAGAAGAAGGCTCTGTGATGGAAAAAATGCGAGAATTATTTTGGAGGAAGAGATTATCGAATTAGCTGAGAAACTAGACAAGTTGCAGAGAAGATCAAAGCAGAAGGATTTAGAGGTCCAAAAGAATAGCAATTTTGATAAACAAGCATCTCTTCTTCAAAGAAGACTCGAAAAGTTTGCAGGAAAATCCGATGAGGTGTGTGTGAAGGAGATTCAAGAAATGGCAGAAGCAAGCTTGTCCATCAATGCTACTGGCTGTATCAGTGAAAATCTTGCTCCCAATAGCAGCAGCAATGTAATATATAGTTTTTCCTCTCCTTTGCTCTATGAAATTTAATAATCTTATAATTAAATCATCTAATGAAGTTAGTAGACATGAGCTATGGAAACCGAGCTCGATCTTTAATCATCAAAAAAAGACAGAGTGAAAGAATCTAAAGATGAAGGAGGCGTGATCGAGCCTGAGCATCGAAAGAGAGGAGTAGACTGCTTTAGTGCTCGAAAAAAAAAAGCAATGCTTGAGTACAAACGCTCAGGCTCGGTAACACCACCTTCACTTGCGGTTCTTTTATCTGTAATGTTGCTGATCAAAGCTCAAGCTTGGATCATCTGAACTACTTTGATTCACATAAAGTAATTGTCGCTTTGTGCTACCAAGTGCAGTTGCTTCTATTGTTAAAATTCAGTATGAACTCTGTAATCTTTGTTGCTAATTTTTAAATAAAAGAATGTGCAGATGGAGATTCTGAAAAGGAAAATGGAGGGATTGTCAAGGGGATTTCTGTTACAGAGGATGGAAGTGGAAACTGGGTCAATGCTCTCTACACCAAACAGTTGTGCTTCTAGTTCTACCACCATTTCCAAGCGAATTGAACTACCCGAAATGTCTTCATCCTCAAAAAGACAGCCACGGAAGGTACTCCTTTTTATCTCAGTGACACTTGTAATCATTTCTCTCAACTGTTTGATAATTGACAAAAATTTTCTGCTTTGCAGGAGGAGGGAGCATGTTCTGGATGTTGCAAGGCTATATTGCGAAGAGTTGTGGAGCAAGTTCGAGCAGAGACAGAACAATGGTCTCAAATGCAAGAGATGCTGGGGCAAGTAAGAGAGGAGATGGAAGAATTGCAGGCTTCTAGAGATTTCTGGGAAGATCGAGCACTTAATTCTGATTATCAAATTCAATCCTTACAGTCTGGTGTAAGTAATAACTACAATATCAATAATACTTATAAGCTCTAGCAAGTCAATGGAGTCACTTAAGATGTTAAATTGTTTCAACTTTTATAGGTGAAAGAATGGAGACAAAAAGCTGTGTATTCTGAAGCAAAGGCAAGGGAGCTACAAGCCAATGTATCAATGCTTCGAGCTGAAACTGAAAGGTTGAGGAAGGAAAAATCTAACAAAAATTTAGCACCAACAAACCATGATTCACCAAATGAAATGGAGAAAAGAGTGTTGGTGTGTAGATTGAAGGAAAACCGCCATGGTAAAGATGATGTTTGCAGGCAGAAGGAGAAAAAGACTAATGCATGCAGCAGTGGATATATAAATGCTCCAAAACGCTCACCATTTAGAGAGATTGGAAATGCATCGCCATTGCTAACGCAAAACAATGCTGGGGCAGTTTTTCCATTTGAATCAGCAGGATAAGTTTTGAAATTAAGACATGTAAACAACTCGTCTAACTAAACTTTCTAGACAAAGTGAATAGAAGAGCTAGTACTTTTTGTTTCTAATAATAAAGAGAATTTTTGGGAAGTGTTGACAACAGTCAAAATGGAGGCTTGAAAATGCTATCTTTTGTAATCAAGTTGCAGGAATCATTTTGTGCATAATAATGATTAAGGAAGCTGTAATTTTCCCATTACCAATTGTTTATGAACAATGATGTCAACATAGTATTTTGAGAATCTCCAATTATAATAAATTCCTGCGACGCAAGAGAGATGTAGCGAGTTTGCCATACCAGAGAAAAATTAAAGGTCAAATTTTGTCAAATGCCAAGTGTCCTAAAATAGACCCACATGGCAAATGAGTCGAAACATTTTCCCAATCTTCACAGAGCACCAAGAATGGCCATGGTTGTTGAAGCTGGAGGAACTTTGTCGGACATATACCAGAGCGCAAAGAAGGTGTTATTGAGAGCTCTACATGGGATCGAGAGGCTTGGACTGCCTGAGCTTTCCTAATGGATCGATTATGGTGCTCTATCGCCACCAAACCCCAACGGGATCTCTGGAAAAGGTATTTTTAAATGCATTATCTGTCGTTGTTAGATCCAGAAATTTTTAGACGATTAAGGGAATCTAAATTTATTCATCCAATTTATTTTGTAATTTTGCTCTTATTTTGTCAAATTGGGAGACAAAATATTCACATGACATAAATTATCCATTATCCAATCATAGTAATCGTGCAGCTGCTATTTTCAAAACTTCGTGCCTGCATTCTCAATTTGACAAATGCTGCGAGAATTTTGACTTGGTGTCTTGTTGTATGTTGATGCCTGGTGAAGAACTGGTTTAGTCTTTATGGTGATAAACCCTATGGAAATGTATTGTCAAGTTCTCTGGAAAGTGGAAAGCTTGGTCCTTGACAAGCTGAATGGAGTATAATATTTTTCGCAGTGGGCATAGACTCATTTCAGATATTGCTTTTCTGGAATTGAGTTATTGACTGTGGCCTGAACCTGCTTACGGTTCATTTTAATGCTATCGGTAATTTGATGGAATGGCCTCTATCGTTGCACAGAAACTTAGAGCAAGTGGCTGAAGAGGCTGAATCATTGAAACAAAGTCTAGATAGATACTTTGCTATGTATCAAAGGCGGATGAGAGAAGCTCAGAAGAGGGCGGAAACTTGGTAGAGCTGTAAGTATTATTCACTGTTCAATGGATTTAAGTCGATGTGATGCTTTTTTCTTCTGAAAATATTCCTCTACTCACTATCTAATATTTTTGAATTCTAAATTACAGAATTGCGAATCAGCTCATGTTTTGGGAATATTTAATGAGGAAGCTCAGGCAATGCATTCAGTTTGCAATTCAAAAAAGATGTTGGAAGAATCTTTATCAACAGGATCAGCGATCCTTTCCAAATATTCAGAATAAACAAAGGGAACGCTTGAAGGTCTGTGCTCAAGTCCTTTTATATCCTTTGTACATTCTCTATGCCTAAATAATTCATTGAAAGGGCACGTTCTTTTGAACTTCTACGAACAATGCCATTGCATTGCAGTAAATAAGATAAGCACATCAACGTCATACTCCTTTAAATGCGAACCAAATAAAAGTACCATGCATTTTGATAAGCTATACAAGAAAAAGGAAATGGTAGGTTAATCCTGGGATTCCTGTGTGGTAATCTGGAATTTGAGTTGATTGGTATAAGATGTGTTAGGTTTATACATTAAACACTCTGTTTTATAGTACTGGGTTACGAGTAAGGGTGAGTTAGTTTATCAGAAGTAACAAGTGAGACTGCTTTATGGATTGATGATGACATTGATTTCATAGTGCCTTTGCTGCTAAGAATGTGTTAGGCCCCATACAAAATACTTACTCCTACAGGAAGGGCATGAATGGAAAGGAGCTGCCACCTGGTAGTAATTAGTTATTTTGGCTGTTAAGCAGAGTTGGTTATGCCTTGGGATGGGGGAAATTATGGAAATAAATAGGGCAGTGTTTAGTGAGGGAGTATGAAAAAGTTTTGTGTGGTAATTCTGGGGAGATCTGAGAAACTCTCGAAAATCTCTCTATCCATTGTATCTTCATTTTGCTTTCTGTTCCATTCCATCGGTATTGCTCAATATCATTCTACCCATTTCATTTGCTTCCTTCCATCTTTGTGTTTGTTGCTGTGCATTGGGTTGGGTTGTTGAGCTAATTGCAGGAGAAGAACGCAAGGTCCTAACAGAATGACTGTTCTCATTTACTTGTACCTTGTTAGAAAACATATGGACTATTCTTAGTAACATCTAACTGTTAATCATGCAGTCATTTTATAGCTGAGAATAGACTTTTCTGACTGATATATCTGAGTGCAGAATGCACAACGGAAAGCTTTGAATGTACTTAACACGGGGGCTCTCCAATTCTGTGCTGAACGAATAACTTATTCATCATTCTGCATAACCAAGAATAGGTTTGCATGATTATTTTTTTTTCATCGTCTTTAGTATCTGAATCCTAGCCTTATGTTCTGTTTGTGGGTGGTTTTTGTATGCGAAGTTGTTTTGTGCAGGTGAAAGAATGAAGATAAAAAACAATCTTCTGAAGCCGTGGCAAATTAACTCCAAGCTCAGGTGCCAATGCTTCATTCTGACGTTGTAAGTTTGAAAAGAAAAGGCTAAAGAAAGAAATAGGACCATACATTTATCTCCAACTTACCATGATTCACCAAATCAGATTTTTGTGTTGATTGATAACAAATTTAAGTGGCAAATTACTCGTTATCTGGAAAACCACTCTTCCCTTCTGAAATATGATTAACGACTTACAGTGCAGATCAGCTTAAATTGACAAAAGTTGATATTCAGCTTGTGACATTTCAAGTCTGACTCAATTACCTATGAAGCTGCGTTGTCTAAATTTTGCCTTTTGATAAAGAAAAAAAATGTTTCTAATCCTGATTTGCAATGCATTTGATATTCTTATGGGCACTAAGTTTCGTGCCATTCACATGAATGAGGAAAACATGATAAAACTAAAATTTTCATAATAAATTAAATTGCCAACAAAACTACAAGAATGGTACACACATCTCCAACATTAGTCCTCTTAATTAGGCATATGGTCGCCAAAATAAATAGATAGACTATGTCTTACAGTCAAAATGAATGTCTTAAATTCAAAAATTATATGAAATATTTATTAGTTTCTCAAGTTTATTAAACATAAATACTTTCTCTCTAGGCAAAAAATTTCTGAATTAGCACGCAAATGACACTAATTGAAATGCACAAAGTTTGTTGAACAATGAAAATCACATGATTGAACTGCCTTCATAAACTTGCCCAATAAATATAATATATAAACAACTTACACCAGATATCACCTGCGGCATTTTGTATCAACCCAGTTCCCCTATGATCTCATATGATCACAAATTCTTTTAAAGGTACATTCTTTCTTATGTTATATTCAATTTCTTTATTTCTTTTCCCAATTGTAGCTATTAATTAATTAACCTTTTTAAGAGATTGATTATTATGTCATTTATTATATAATAATCTACATATCGGTAAACTTATCTTTTGCATTAATCTTGAAATTCTGAATTAGTTTCTTCATCGGTGAAAGTTAAATTTGATGTTTTGGCAGAATTATTAGTTTCCATTTCTTTTAGCTGATTTGCTGGCTTACACATATAAATACCACACATATATTCTTACAGAATTTCTATCAGGGAATTATTAAAATATAAATTTCAGTTTCTGATACTGAAATCTTTTTCATGAATAAGCTATTCCAGGCCACAGGAAACAAGCTGCTTCTTTCAGAAAAGAAGCTGAGCCAAGGATTGGAGTGGCCTTGGCAGCTTGAGAAAGTGTCCAAGAAAATGAGAGGAAAGCCAGTGATCAATTCAGCAAAAGCTATTATTGTACTTTGTATTGGTAGCTTTATGGTAGGATCTCTGTTTACTAGTCGGACATGGACTCATAATTCTTCACAGCCTAAGGATCATCCCGTCCCACTTATCCCTCATTCTGTCAACAAGCTGCTTGAGCTGAACCGTGATTGTGATCACAAGCGTGTAAGCGTTCAATATATTCTCCATTTATCCCAATCAATTTCACAAGAAACTTAGTTTTCTTTTGTCTTTTCAAACATTTGTATGTATATAATCAGAAATTGGTTGAAGGAAAACCTGGAGATATCATGGGGGAAGTGAGGAAAACCCATCAAGCGATCAAGTGAGTTTGAAGGGTTTTTATTTCCTTTCTATTTCTTTTTTCCTTTCATTTACAGCGTTTTTTTATTTATAAATATATACAGGTCGCTTGACAATACAATTTCCACGCTAGAAATGGAACTAGCAGTGGCTCGTACAAGTCAAACCAATGGGCAAATTGCAAAAGAAAAACAGACTAATCACACTTTGCAAAAAGCATTTGTCGTAATTGGAATTAATACAGCATTTAGCAGCAGAAAAAGACGAGACTCAGTTCGCCAAACTTGGATGCCAAAAGGTTGGACTTTTCTTGTTTAAACCCAGTATTTAGGAATTAAACCAATGAATAAAAATATGATCCAGCTACTAGTGCTATGAGGAGGTCTCAAGTTCAAATCTTCAGTCAGATAAAGATAATATATTGACCCGTTTTATAGATGGACATATGAACTGGATCTAGCTTAGAATTTTCTTGAATGTAATTGTTGTGGAATTTGTGGTAAGCAGGGGCTAAGTTAAAGGAGTTGGAGAAGCAGAAAGGGATAGTGATAAGGTTTGTGATAGGACATAGTGCAACACCAGGTGGAGTTCTTGATAAAACTTTGGACAAAGAAGAAGAAGAGCACAAAGATTTTCTCAGATTGCAACATGTTGAAGGCTACCATGAGCTTTCTACCAAAACCAGATTGTACTTTTCCACTGCTGTTTCCACTTGGGATGCTGAGTTCTACATCAAGGTTGACGATGATGTTCATCTCAATCTAGGTTAGTTCCAACCAAAATTCTCATCTCAACTAAGGATTATATGGAAATTTCTTGCCTAAAATCGATTCATGATTACTATATTTCATCAGGGATTGAATCTAAATGAATGTTGTCTGTTTTAAATTAATTATGTGTTTAAATTAATATTTTTGTTGTAGGCATGCTGATGAGTACACTTTCAAAGTATCGATCCAAGCCTAGGATTTATATCGGCTGCATGAAGTCTGGGCCAGTTCTTTCTCAGAAGTAATTTTCTTTGTTATTTTTTTTCCGAGTAAACATTAATTTTATAATTATTGTTAATTGTTTGTAAAATTTAAGACCCACGCTAATAGAAGGTGACTTAATTGATATTCTCCTTCTTAAGAATTAGGAGAGATCTTGAGTTTGGATCTACTTGCCACCATCAACCAATGTTGGTGGGAGTTCTCCGATTTCCACCATGAATGTTGAGATTTTAATTGGGAGATCTACTAAGTAGAATTTTGGTATAATTAACAGTAAAATTGCAAGAAAAATTTAAAATTTCATATATTATTTTTATCTCGAGAAAGATATATTAACTGTATTTATTTATGGGATTGCAGAGGAGTAAAGTATCATGAGCCAGAGTATTGGAAATTTGGGGAAGAAGGGAACCAGTACTTTAGGCATGCAACTGGTCAAATTTATGGCATCTCCAAGGACCTCGCTGCTTATATCTCCATTAATTCGTGAGTTGTATATATTACCATCATCATGCATCATTAATTGATTAATTATACTCTTAATCTTAATTAATCATACATTTTAATTTATAAAGTAAAAATTAACATATAATTAGTCATTAATGAAAAGGTGACTTGATGAGTATTTTCACCAATGAAAATTGAAAAAAATTCCGAATTTGAGTCTTTTTGTCATTATCTATTAATATTGGACTTACTTTCATATGTAGTCACTTAACTTTATTATTTTTGCAGTAAAATTATATAAATTTTTTTGTTTCATAAAAGTTACCTAATAATGGCATGAAGTAAAGTAATTTCCGATAATTTTTCAGTAATCAACAATCAGAAAATCGCGTTAATATCTCAGTTCAGCACTTGAAATACGCCACATCATTATACGGGTCAAATAGAATATTATGTATGCTTACAACTCAATATTTACGTCGGCACCATTAATTAAAAATGGTGCTAATTGAGATGTATGCGCTCCATTTGACATGTAGAATAATACTGTGTGTTTCGGGTGTCAAACTGAACAAAGATGCCAGAATGACTTTCTGGTTGTTGATGGCTGAAAAATTGCAGAAAATAACTTTACTGAAATTAGACCATTGTTAAACAAAAAAAACTCATATGACTTTACTGTAAAAATACAAAAATTAAAGTGACCATATATGAAATTAACTCTAATATTAGCTATCGGTTAGTAAATAATGCATTAATAAAATTTAGACTAAAACCTTTTTTCCTTTTTCCGGCAGTCCTATATTGCATAGATATGCCAATGAAGATGTGTCGTTGGGTGCTTGGCTCATTGGCTTGGAAGTGGAGCAGGTAGATGAGCATTCCATGTGTTGTGGGACTCCTCCAGGTAAATTGAATTTTTTTTTTCTTTTGAACAAAATAAATTTCCTTTTTCCGATTTGCATCTAATTTTCTCGTTGATTGATTGATGAGTTGGATGATGTATGAATGATCAGATTGTGAATGGAAGGCTCAAGCAGGAAATGTGTGCGTGGCATCATTCGATTGGTCATGCAGTGGAATATGCAAATCAGTGGAAAGAATGAAACAAGTGCACAAGTCTTGTGGTGAAGGAGAAACTGCCGTTTGGAATCTTGATCTTTGAATTACGTACCTGATTCACTTCACATTTTAGTGTATTAATCACGTCAAAATCAACCCATATGCATGGTTAATTAGAGTGATGGTGTTATAAATCTATCTTTTAAGATACTTCAGAAAATTTTTTATATTCATAATAATACATTATTATTTTTCAATACTTATTCTTAATATTAATTAGTTAAAAGCGAAAAATTTTTAAAAAGAAAAAGAAAATTATTTATAAACTTTCTCTTTTCACCAAATCAATAATGTAATGAGTGCTGAACTATTAAAGATACTGTTTCTAACATTCCTATTAATGCTTAGATAATATGACAAGCATTCATTGTAACTAATAAAAGTAATTACAATTCAACTAACTACGGATCAACTGATATAAAAATGAGTCAATAAGAGTACATAATAGGCTAATACATATTCCAAACTAATCAAATCTAACTAAAATTAAGAAAAATTCTTAAAGAGATTTAGTCTACTAAGTTATCTGTTGACTAATTTAATCATTTATTGATACATATATTAATTGTTTTATTCACATTGTTTGATGTGAATACAACAATTAATGAATCTGCATATGGTTAATTAATTTAAAAATAACTTAGTAGACTAACTCTATATAAGAATTTCTCCTACAACTAATAACTAAGTGACTCGAAATTGTCAAGTTAGCGTTCATGCATGAGTGGTTGGATGAGTGAATTAGTTGAGGAGGGTATTATTTGTGGAGAAAATATTCTTCTGTACACTTTCTGTCCAAGACCCATCATTTTGATTTTCAATAGTAGTCCAATCAGTATCTGTAAAGCCTGAATCCAAAGGTAAAGTCCCATTAAAATAGTCAAAATTTTCATACTCGGCATTTTGACGATGATCCGTGAAAAGTGATGACACACTATCAGGCGGAGAAAATGAGAAATATTGCTCTAATGATGGGTAGGCTTCAGTGTTGAAATCAGCATCCGTATTTTGATGAACATCAGCATCAGTCACTACCTGATCATTAGTTGCATCAGTAGTATCAGGTTGTTCTTGTTCAAGTTCATTTGCTGCTTGTTCGAGTTTGTCTGTGGCTTGATTTCTGAGACTTGGTTTCTCAGCTTTATTGTAAATTTTGCATAAAACCCACTCATCTAACTGCATTCAAAAAGAAAAAAATAGCATTATTTCTTGTATATTTAGTCTAATAACCAGCGTTGTAAGAAGAAAAATGTATGAAGATATAAATAAAGTTGAGGTAAGAATATGAAATTACAATCATATCATCTCGATTCTCCCTTGGAAAAAGAAGAGGCGGATCTTTGACCCTAAACTCATGCATGATCCAGTTGGTTTTGTCACTCTTGGGAGGTCTCCCAAGGTAGAAGACGAGAGCTTTTCTGCACCCCACTTTTACACCATTATGCTTCACATCTTTGTCGGCACCCGTTGCCTTCCAATATCCATCTTTGGCTGCCCGATTTGGTCTGCTTCCATTTCTGTGTTTCTTATTTCTTGGTGTGAAAAAATACCACTCTTTCTCACCACACTTCCTGAATTTCTCTATTAATTCATCCATCCAAACAAAGTTAATTGATATATCTACGCTGAACATATGCTAGTTTATTTACAGTCACACACACTATTGAAAGTACCAAAACATTATAGCTACAGCAGACAATGCATCAGTACTATGGAACTGCAACAGCAAAGCAGCATAGCCCAAACAGTAATTTGAACAGAAAAACTCATCAAGTCGGTGAACATTTGCTTTACTTTGAAAAGAGGACAGAAGCAACAGCAGATTCAACATCCCTTTAAATGCATAACAATAGATAGAGGAAGGATTAATTTGCAGTAAATTACCTTACTATAGAAACAGATCATGTACCAAACAACTAGCTAGTACATTAGACATTTGATCCACAAAAACAATTAAATTTCAAATTAATTAATTAATCTCAATCATAATCTCTGTCTTACAACTCTAACTAACTAAAAGTGATATATAAGAAAAATAAAAAAGCACAAATTTGGGATTTTGAAAAATTCGGGGATCGAATTGTAACTAAAATCCCTACCACCATAGAACTAGACCCTAAAAATATGAAACAAGTACCCGGAAGAAAAGCCCTAGCAAGATGAGAAATCAATTAACGTAACCTACGAAAACCCTAGCAAGATTAATTTGTAAATCAGCATAACCCATGAGTGAAATTACTGAACATTGATCTAACCCTAAACCATGAAATAATGATTTCATAATTACAAATCCCTATCGTCGTTGAATATATAGTATAATTTATGATAATTAATCAATTGCATATCGAACTAAAGCCTAATGCACATACCAAAATAGAAAACTTAATTACATACAGTAGCAAAGATATAGTGAAAGTACCAATATATGTAACTTGAAATCCATGGAATAATATAAAGTTAGAAATTTTACCTGCAAGCTCCTCAGGATTATGCTTATAGAGATTAACCTCCATGATCTTGTTACGAGGCAATTGCTGACCGTGTACCTTCTTCATCAAGTAATGAACTATCAGCTCGTCATCATGAGGACAAAACCTATACCCGGCTGGAAGAGCATCAAAGTAGGCGAAATCAACGTTGTTGTTTTCATTGTTGATCTCTGTAGTATCAGAAACCAATGGAGAAACAGTCGTTTGAGCTGCCGGAGAGGTGGAGGCGCAGGCAGTGGCATTAGGTCTACCTTGGGGTAGTGGTACAGTAGGAACATAATTTTTCCGTTCATGGGTTTGATCGGGAACCTCCATGGCTGAAGGATTCCCTTGATCAAACGGCGGATCGAAAAAGGAAGGGAACATGGAGATTTTTTTTACTTCTGGGGTGGGATATGGCGGTAACTAGTAGTTCTAAGATAGAGTTGAATCAACCAACTCGTACTATCATGCCTAATTTTTATACATATTATCTCATCAATGGATTTTACCTGTTAATTTTTTTTTTTAAAAAATAAAATATTTAAAAGACAGTTATCTATATAATGTATATATACTTATGATTTAATTCTATATACATAATTTTATTAATATATCCAATTACAATTATAATTATATTTTATAATTCTAGCTAATAATTATTATTTAAACAGTGCTATGCATATTAGGAATAATAATAATTGACTGAAATTCTTTAAACTGAACCGATATAATTAATTTCAAGAAAAATTCAAAGCTAAGTCATAAATAGTCAGGCATTATTCAACAAAAAATTATATCTAGCTAATATTAATTCTTTATAAAAGAAAAAATCAAAATAGATGCCTTTGAATCCTAATAATCTGCTCGGAAAGCACAATTCAGACCTTACTCATTACCTAATGTTTTTTAGAAAAAAATAAAATTACGTTTTTCTTTGGCAAAATTTATTGAGTAAAATTTTTTATTTTATATAACAAATTTTTTTTTTATTATATACCAGCAATAGTCGGACAAGTAAAAAATACTGGAATAATTAATCATAAAAGTTTAGATAGAGCCGGGTCTAAATGTTGTTTAAGTAAGCGTCCTATAGTAAGAGGAGTAATTATGAACCATATAAACCATCCTATGAGGGTGGTGAAGGAAGGGCCTGTAGAAAAAAAATCCAAAACCCCTTTAGTTTATTTTGCACTTGAAAGAAAAAGTAGAAAAAAGAATAGATATAATTGGGTCTTACTTAAATCGCTCCATCTATCATTTTGAAAAGAAGTTTGGTTTCAAATTGGGTTGGTACATAAAAACTACGCCATATTAATTAATGTGTCTTGCATGATCAACATCTCAAGGTCTGACGTGGATGAACACATTGAAATCTAAAGAAAAAAATATACAAAATTGTATTGCAGTTTAAATTTTTAAAAATTATAAGTTGTTAATTTGTTTCCAATTAAATTTTTATGCTTTTGTTATGCATTTTAAATTTTAATTCTTTTTTATTTATTGGTAAACTTTGTACTTAAACATGACAGATAATATGTTTTAAACTATTAGTCAGAGAATAAATTTAATTTGCAAATATAAATGTTACTCAATTAAGTAAAAAAGTTAAATTAAAAAAAAAATTATTTAGATCAATTAGGAAAAGGTGTTGAAAGTCCTGACCTAACCCAAGACGATACCTGTCAAATATTTCTCTTTTTTTTTTTATAAAAAAATTTCAATAAAAAAATATTTTTCAATTTTAAAATTACTTTATTGATTTTCTATATATTCTCTTAATTAATTGATTTTGATAAATCTAATTATCTAATGGAACAAAAGCAACAAGTGATGTACAATAGACTCAATCAAAATGAAAAACCCGAAATAATTGTAAAATTGGAAAAATTAAAATTGAAATTGAAATCAATATAGTTCAATTAATCTAATTATTCGGATTGATTGTCGGTTCGATTTTAAATTTAAAATTTTTTTTCCCTAATATGTGGTCTACAAATTATATTTAAAATTTAAGGACATGTATATAGTACATATAATTCTAGATAATTACATAGGTAGAGGATGCTTATTCATCATCAAATTGTAAATTAAAAATAAATAAATAAATAGACAAATAAAGCAGACATCTCGTAACTTTCTATTGGTTAGAGTGACTTTGCTACTAGCTTATTAAAATTATAATCTTTCCCTCGGGAAAAGATACACTTATTAAAAAACTAATTAATTTAGTTAAATTAATAAATTTTGCTTCATGTTTTCCAAAAAATACTTTTCATTTATTATTATTTTAAAAATAATTATTTAATTTTTTTAATGCAAGACGTCAATTAATACTCATATAAATATCAACCAATTTTAAGAGTCATGTAAATTTAAAAAATAATAAATATTTATATATATTTAATAAAGGTATGTAAATAATAATATATTTATAATTAAACAAAATAAGACTGCGTCAAAAAAGTTAAAAAACTTATAATGGAAAGCGAAATTTTTGTTTTTTTCCGAACGGAGGGTAATTTGATAGTTTAAAATTTGTCGCTAACTTTTAAGGACGAAAACTGCTGTCCCACCTTTGCCATAGAAATGTGGTCGCTAAGAGTTCGATCGACGAAAAAGTTTCGTCCCTAAACTGTCATAATTTTATAACCCGATAACCAGCGATGAAGTTTTGGTCACTAAAAGTGTAATATTCGTTCCTTTTATCTACCGGTCGTCACAATAATTCAATAGTTTGGGACGATATAAGTATTTTTTTCTCTGAATACTTTTAGTATTAGGACGGAAGTTATTCCTTGGTTCGAAATTATTACTTAATAAAGGACAAAACTTTTCATCATTTAGCGACTATATAGGCATCTGGTTTCCATGGTTTCAGTTTTCAGAGACCAAATTCTTATTTGGTCGCTATATTATAAGAAATAATAGACAAACATTTGCCCCTAATTCCTTTACTTGCGACGATTTTCAAAAATTCAGTCGCAAAATCAGAAAATAAATTCATTTGATTTTGCTTTTGGCGACGATAGTTTTTGATATTTCGTTAAATGGTCAATTTCCTGTTTATATATAGCAAGACTCTCCTACCCTAAAAAACATATATCAAAGGAAAGATCAGTAAATGCTTGGAAAACATGAGAGCAAGTCATGAAAATGAACTAATGAAGCATCTTACTTCATATATATTTCCCACTTCAATGCAGCACTAAATATATGTTTATTCAAAAGAAAAAGAAAAATAAAAAACCAGAATATTCTGTTTTCCAATCTTTCTACGCCATCAGAAAACAAAGGAACTATAAGAGTACTTGTCCCTTTTATTCAAGTAAAGATGAGAGGAAGTCTAGAGATAGAAATGCTCAGAAAGTGACAAAACCTTTCTCCTTCAAGCTTTCTACTGTTTCCTTCAAGCTCACATGCAAAGGAGTGAATTCAAAGCCCAGAGTTTTTGCTTTTTCCTTGGATACCTGATATGTCGGCACATAAGGTTTATCATCTGCACACCTGCAAAGTTTTCTTCTTGGTCAGGAAACTAATTAAAAAATCATCAGCTCCTAGAACAGAAAATTCTGATGAAGGTATCAAATATCAATCTATATGCTTCACTGAAGCACCTTTCTGACACTCAATTTCCTATGACATTTGCTACAATGCAAACAAAACAAATGTTCACAATATTATCCTTATAGCCAAATAGATACCAGCTGATATAATATAATGTTAATTGTCAAAAGAAAATGAATGCTGACCAAAGTGAATAATGTGGTTATACTACAACATCAACAAATGTATTTCAATACTTGCAAAGGGGGTGTGAATTTGTGAATTAGTAAATTCTCTTTCTATTCATTTGGCTTCTTTCCAAATTGGTTTAATTAGAATGAGAACTGATTGTAAAAATTTTTTAATTTTTATGACATGATCCTTAAGTTTTATGCTAAGTGGTCTTTTTTTGTTGTTGTTGAAATGCTAGTCATCAAGGGTAATTGTTCAGCTTTTCTGTTAATTCTTCATCTACATAAAATCCATATGAATTGAAGACCATCTTCTTGTCCTAAATGGATCATGTCTCCCTATTCAGTTATGATAGAAAATGTTATCTTCCTTCTCGTCATCAACCACATTATTTGTGATCTAAATATTAATTTGTAAATCTTGCTTTCAACATTTGCATGACTACTTTCAAATAAAAATTATGTGAGACCCATATTATAGAACACAACATATTTATATGGTGACTAATATTATTTTTTATGTATTCATACTAGATTCATTTTACTATATCATTTATTAAAAATGACTTATTAATTATTAAAATATTTTGATTGCAACCTAGAATATTAATCACAAAATATTTACAAATTTATCATAACTTTAATCTGTAGTTACATTTGGGATATTGAAGTATAATTAATTTATTATCTATTTGAATGCTAATGAATACTCAGATATGGGAATTCAGTAAATTATCATTCTACTTTATTTCTCTTTGTATCATTCTACATCCCGAAGCCATTTTAGTCCATTTTGTTTTACCCTACTATGGTTTTCTTCAAGCCATTGGATCTCTAGCTATCCTACAATATATTTTATTGCCTCCTTTTCTATTCTAAACCACTACTGCACTAACCAAATTACATAAGAGCTCGGCAACTAGCACAAGCAGAATATTCATTCTGGAAAAATATTGCAGTGATTGATATAAATTCATAATTGATCAACTATCGGAGCAGGTTATCTGAAATAGTGAAGGTACGTTATAGATATCATAATTGCAAATACAGAAATATACTTACTTCTCTGGGAGCGGGATATCTGGATAAAGCTCACGTAAAACCTTCACTATTTCTGAGTAGTGGGCAACTGACTCAACCATACAATATCTTCCATTTGCTGATGGAATCTCAAATGCTTGAATATGTGCATTTGCAACATCTTTAACATTTATCCATCCAAGAGTTGTATTGGGGAAAGTTGGTGCTCCTACATTTATCAAGAGGTGAGAAAAAGATGACATGAATTTTGGAATATAGTTTCTAGACAATTTAAGTATTTCCAAAATAATAAGACAAAGTCATACTAATGTCACCTAAGCTGCCTTTGCAGTAAAAGAATTAGTTGTAAAATTTAGCTGTCCCTTTGTTTCAAAAATTATGCTTGATAAAAATGGCAACAATACCAATACAGTTGAAAGATAGTTAAGAAAAGGAATGATAGTGAAAAATGTCTCCTTTACATAAAATCATCCATCTCATTTGCTATACCTTTATGTAAAATCATCTATCTTAATGAGACAAATACTGATTTTTATGTGCAGTATAGTAAATACCTTTAATTAAGCTTAAAACTGCAGCAGCACTTGTATTAAGTGTGGGCTGCAAGAGAGGACCAATCACCATTGCTGGATTTATTGCAACTACGTCCAAACCCTTCTCTTTTGCAAATTTCCATGCAGCATCCTCCGCCAACGCCTTTGAGAGTACATACCAAAGCTAAAACCAAAAAACGAAAGAACAAAGTGACTATTGAGAAATATCATGCATTAGAAAACATGATTGATGAAAGAACGTAGTAAATATGTTTTGCTACTATCAATCACGACCTTGTGCCAACATGAATCATCCTTGCATACAACTTTGTAACAGATAGCATTAACGGCCATCCTATTCCTTTATACAGCATTATTAAATAATTTCATTCGTGCAATAATTTTTTGAAAGACCTTAATAAGCAAAGATAAATAGTTGAAGGCTATACGTGAAAACTAGTAAACGACCAATGGGCAATGGCAATCTTAGATGGAATAAAAAATCAAAGTAATTAATGGCTTGAGGCAAGATAAAAATAGTCTTTAGCTAACAAACCAAAAAAAGTAGTGAGAGGGATAAAGACAAGATTTTTCCTCATCTGGCTAAGACTCAACTTATTCAAGCCCACCCCTCACCTTCAACTAATCTGGCTATCAACTAGCCAATCCTGACCGACAAATTATGTGGTCCAATTCTTTTTCTAAACCAATAAAAATGCAAAGTAAATCTTGAACTGATTCAGCTGGATCATAAGTTTTAGCTTCATATCCTAATGTGTGAAACAGAAGAGTAAAAAACAGATGCAGTCACAATTTATGCACCTGTGTGAACATAATCCAGTGCAATCCACAGCTGTAACTCATATACTCCAAATACAAAAAGAGGTATAACAATAATTTTCAATAAAAAGGTTGACATTCAAAATGCACTATTGATTTCACTCTAAATAACATATATGACTATATAAGTGAGGGAAAAGAAGACCCTGATTCTCTATTTTAGCATTCTCTTGACCGGGAAACCTTAATGGGCACAAGAAGGAACATGTTCTGCAATTTGATATAGCTATTCTCATGGGTTGCAAATGGGGCTTGCCTATTTTCAACTTAAAACAGATATCATCTCTCTCTGTGTAGGAGCTCGCAATGGAAAAAGATCTTATCTGCTCAATAGGTTTTGAACCTATAATTTATGCCTACCCCTATGAACACTTAAACTGGCATCCACTATCTCAGAAAAGAGTAAAAATTACCTATTTTAACGGACTTCACCAGATAAAGAAACAGTAAGAAACTAGTTCATGCATAGGAGATCGTCATAGTTAAGTTTTCATTTTCTCAGAGGTTTGAACAATAAAACTTAGATGACAACAATGAGTAAATTTTGTATATTACAAATTTAAAATGCTTGAAATTGGCTTTTGGGTGGACCTGTGTATACATACCTTAGATTCCTTGCAGAAATATGGATCAGAATACCAAGTTTCATCTACTACTACTTCTGGAGTTCGAGGTTTTCCATTGTAAGCAACTGCAGCAATGGATGATGTCAAAACAACTCGTTTTACTGATGGGACTTTCGCACAAGTTTTGAGAACATTAAGTGTTCCCTTCACTGCAGGATCAATCAATTCTGCCTGAAACAGGAAGATAACAGAAGATTGTGACATGGTTCACCAAAAACAGAAGTCACGGTTGCAAATTAAATTAAACAAAGGGCTACAACCACACACACACACACACAATACAGCTGCATGAGAATCTTGGCATGTATCCTCAAATACTTGGAAGAAAAGATCATGATATGGTTCTACTGGAATACTCCCATCAATGTCATAAGTCATGGTTGTGACATCATGGTCAGAAGCTTGAAAGAAATTAATCGCAACAAACATTGAATTATAGTCATAATTCTCTTATAAACAATATAACAGGGCAGAAGATTCATTTGTTAATGTTAACCTTGAAAGCTGAACAGTTGACATATTGAAAAGGTGGCAGGGCTAACATACAGTGAATTGAGATTACAATGTTGTAAGAATCATTAAAGCTACATCTAGAAGGCTATCATAAAAATACTTCCAGGTTCAAATTTAAGAGTATGAAATCAACATAAGCAATGCATTGGGCTTTGAGAGGATTGCCACAGCAGCAACATACACATGGATCTTTATCTAGCTGCTGCGTACTTTTCATTCTTGTACCCAAAGGTCCCTATTATAAACTACAAAGTACAGAATAAACATTGACAAAATTCCTCAGATTCCGACTTCCAATAGAGATATATGTGCTAATAATATGGTGTTAAGAACACAAAAGAAAGCTAACAGTAACACTTGTAAAACTGACCAGTGGATCTTGAACGTCATGATAAAAAGGAGATGCAGTGTGGAAAACACCTTCACACCCTTCAACAGCAGAATCAAAGGAACCTTCCTCCAGGAGGTTTGCTTTGAACAGCTGAAGTCTCTCCTCAGCTCCATCAAGAGCCCGTAAGTGTTCTGTCTTCCTGGGATCATCTGAAAAAGAGGAATACAGCTAAAAACAATTAACAATTCATTCAAACGGGAACGCTGTTCTTTGTTCAGATAAAACTAATGCCACATTTCTAAAGACTTGAAATGCCAAGGGCAGAATGGCAACTAGGCCAATGCTGCAGTATTTCAAAGCCAAGCACAACTGCTTCAATTCCGTAATTCTTCACACATTTTTAAACAAATAAAGAGGGAAGAGATTAATGTTCATTTCCTGCACGCACGAGCATGATTTAAGCATCTCAAAATTCAGGCTCATCCAAATTCCGACCAAAAAAAAAAAAAAAGCTAGCAGAAAAGGAAAAAAATTGATAATTTATAAAGGTCATAATCGTCGTTGGAATTTTCAATAACGAAGCTAAAAGAATCCGAATTAAAAAAAAAATACAGAATCATCATGATCTATCGAATGACGTAATTGCAAATTTACAAAACAAATAATTCAAAGAATACAAGAGAATCAAATGAAGAGGAGTGGAATGGAGAGAGAGTAGGAGGGAATGAGGACCTGGATCACGAACGGAAGCCTTGACGGTGTAGCCACGGAGGAGGAGAAACTTTACAAGCCAGGAAGCAATGTAACCGGAGGCACCAGTAACGCAGACGGTTTTCCCTTCTCCGGTGCTCATTTCCGTTTCGTCTTCTTGTTGTGGTTGAAAGATGAGCGTTTCCTCGGGATATGGATCTTTGATTCCGTAGGTTCAGCAAATGTGCTGTTTAATTTATGGAGGATTGGATTTGTTCACCACCAATTCACGGTTCCCAGTCCTACTTTGCATTCTGACGCCGATATTGCGTGAGCACATACGTATGGTATTAGTTTGATTTGAGCTTGACACGTTGACGTGGTTGAATTGGTAATTTGCTTGGTGCATGCACCGCCATATGTACCGCTAAACCAACGCCGGCGAGAGGCCACAAAAACTAACTCCGAATAGATCCGATATATTTTGGATTTTGACGGAAGGTAAGTATACAAATAGTATTAAAATT